>VJMY01001463.1:0-12424 GCA_009869795.1 Neelides sp. FZ-2019 | reverse complement strand
TGAAATAAATCATGGTTATCTTAGAAAATTTAGTTTTAATAAAAATAACAAATTAATTGAAATATATAGTAGTTTAAAAAGTAGGGATTCCAAAGAAGATCCTATCAAAATTCCTCCATCTGTCGGAATGGATTTTTCTTATATTGAACTTTCAGAGGAATGGTTCAAAATCCTAGAAAATAAAACTAATTTTTTAAAAATTTCTGGATTTAAAGTTCCACAATCATTTGTGAACAACAAGAGTTTAGGGTAAATGAAATTATTATTAATATTATATATTTAATTGAATAGAAAGTTATTAAAATAATTTTTCAATTTTTATGTAATATTAATTATTCGGTTAGTTTTACAAGAAATGACCAAATTAATTGCGATGAATTTGGAAATCAAAAAATTTATATTGTTGATTCACTTATCGGAGTTGAACTAAAATTGACCAGCAATAAGTCTGAAAAAATTCATAAAATTGAAGGTACATTAAAAACTATCATATATTGTATATCACTATAATTATTGAATTTATAATTATATTTAATTTATAAATCAGGGGGTAAAGTAAAGTTGGTTGTAAAACACAGCAAAGATGATATAAAAATTATCAAAGAGTTATATGCAAAATACGGAGTTTTAGTTAGTCCCGAATGTGTTTTTTTACAAAAGGATGATAACAGGTAAAATAAAATTCAAAAGTATAATTAATTTAATAAATTTTATATTTATTTGAACCGAAAACAATAAATATTATATTATTATTGACTAATTTTTGAAGGAGTTATATTAATAATAAAATTAATTTTTTAGTTGTCCTTATTGGTTAAACAAAGGATGTAACGTTATTGAAACCAGTGTAACTGAAACAATTTGCGAATGTGACCATTTAACAAATTTTGGAGTCATTTTTGGAAATATTGGACTGAGAAATATAATTGTTCTTAATATTCTAAAATATTTAAATTAATTATAATCTATTATACACGGTAATATTAACTCTTATTTTTTAGAATGGCGGAATCAAATATCTTACAATTGTTTTATTGTCAATTTCACTTATTTGTTTAATTGCTATTCTAATGGCATTATTCAAAACAAATGTTGTTAAAGGAATGAATAAAATAATAGTTTCAAATATGACGATTTCTCTTATAGTCTCTAATATTTTCATGTTATTTTTCTTTGATAAAAATGTAATTTGGAATTTTATCCAAAGCGATGAAGAAAACTATGAATTACGAGACAAAGTAATTTTTTATATATTTAGATCATACAATAATTTAATATTTAAGTTTATAATTGGGATTAAACAATTTTTTTAAATAGTTTAAAATATGATTAATTAAATAGTTGATGTTTAAGTTTATAATTAGGATTAAAAATATTTTTTTAAATAGCTTTGTTTTGGAGGGTGGATACCAGAAACCCGACACCCGACGTACCAGAAACCCGATGACCCGACGTACCAGAAACCCGACACCCGACTATTACCATTACATGCCCTATCTAACCTACCAGAAACCCGACACCCGACGTACCAGAAACCCGACACTGAAACCCGACACCAGAAAAATCTACCAGAAACCCGACACCCGACGTACCAGAAACCCGACACTGAAATCCGACACCAGAAAAATCTACCAAAAACCCGATACTGAAACCCGACACAAGAAAATTTGTGCTATACATGTTTTTGACTATAACATGCTGGATTTATATTGTGACTACCAGAAACCCGACCATTAACATTATATCCCCCTATAGGTAGGTTAGGTTAGGTTCTGGTAGGTTAGATAGGGGATATAATGTTAATGGTCGGGTGTCGGGTTTTTGGTACGTCGGGTCGTCGGGTTTCTGGTACGTCGGGTGTCGGGTTTCTGGTAGTCACCCTGATAGAGATGTTTAAATGACACATGTATATATATGTAATATATATTCTCCTTACCACCCAACCCTTTTATAAATGAAAAATATTAATATATACAACTTAAAAAATATTTTTATCAATTGTTTATTAAAATGTTTTGTTAAAAAAATGAATCTTAAATATTAAATTTAATATTTCAAATAAACAAATCATATGATCAAATACAATATTTTTAAAATAATTTTTTGAAACATATATTTAATAAAAAAAATTTAATTTGTATTTTGGAATTGTGTCAAAAAATTCTGGGAGTCTTTCTGAATGAACAATCGATTCAAAAAACTCGTACATTGTCAAGAATGCAAACCCCTCCAAACATTCTCCATCACCAGCATCAAGAAACTCTTGAGAAAGATATTCTTTGTAGTTTAGGGCTAGATTTTGGCAAGATTTTTTGAAATGATGAATATTTTTTTCTGGACAGCCCTAAAGCATTGAGTATTGTAGTAAACAAAAATAATAATTAATGTGATAATAACAAAAATATAATAATAATAATAAGTTTAAATAATTTTAAAGTTAAGCAAACTAATGTTATCTCACTACCATAATCGAAAAGGGATTTCCAAACATACTGAATACTGTTGTAGTCATAATCGAATTCTTTTTTATAAATTCTGTAGAGATTCAAAAGAATTGATTTTGAAAAAATTTTGTCCGTGTAAGGAAATCTTTTATTCAATTGCCCCATTTCCTTATTTTTTGTGTCAGAATTGGACTCTCTATAAACCTCAACATCTCGTTTTTTTAAATACAAACAATTATTGTAGTAATCAAAATTTGAAATATAAACGTGTTTTTTTTGTCCTTTTGGTCCATTAAGGTAAGGTTTGAAACAATCTGGTCTTTCTTTAGGTATTTTTCAAATTCTGGTAACCACTCGCGAAATTTATGAAGTAAAATATGTCCAAATTGCTAGATAATATTTTTGATTGAAATGTATTTTCAAAAACTTTAGGAACATTCATTTCTTCTTGTTCAATGCTTTTGAAAATTCCTTTACACTCTTCGACATGCCCATTATATTTGATCAATTCACGATTTTTATATATATATATTTTTAGAATATCTGATGGAAACGTAGTATTTTTATGTTTAAAATGAATGTTGTAAAATCTTTGAACTAATAATTCTATATTTTATTTTTAACATTTCTATCAACATTTCATTAAAACAATTTGTTTAAAAATTTATTTCATAATATAATTTTCTTTTTACAATATACTAAAAGTTTAGGAATTAATATATATTTTTGATACATATTTAGATTAACCAATTATTTATATATTTTTTAAATTATATATATCATTAAGATTGTTTCTAATTTCATATAGAATTTGTGAATTTATTATCAGCTCAAAGAATTTACAACATGCAGTTTAAATATATATAAGCGACATTTCCATCAGATATTCTAATCAAGTAATAATTATTATTTTATATGTTTGAAGTTTTAAATATAATTGAATAATTATACAATGTTTTAAAATTATAAGATTGATTTTACAAATTATTTATAATAAGATTTCCATATTTCTGAGAACAATTTGCACTATGAGCTTTTCATAATGATTCAAAATTGAAGTTTTTCCAAAACGTTGAAGAGAAAATAATTTTTATTTCAATTTAACTATCTTGACTTTATATCCTCCCTATAGAGATAATTTACTACCTAAAACTAATTGTTCACAATTTGATGTAAAACTTGAATAAAAGCTTATTTTCTGATTATTCGTGTATTGATATAAATCTGAAAGCCTCCATCTATTTTTAAATTGAGATTGATTTTATCTTCTTCAACGATTAAGTAGTCATTATTTTTAAAGAAATGACATAAATATATAACCGTTAAGAATTTATATATTGTAATGTTTAGAAACGTTTAAATACGAGACTAAAATGAGTTTTTGTGAATCTCTTGAAATTGTAAATGATACATTTATTTATACAGTGTTGAAAGTGTTCTTGACAGTGAAATGGGAGTAGTATGCTCATTGGCCTTCGAGTTTAATAAATAAATGTGACAAAGTTAAAAACTTACATTAAAAAAGTTATTTCTACTTATATGATTTGTATGAATCTTGTATATATGAATCTTATAATTTTATGTATTGTAGACTATACATATTTGAAATAAAGGGTAGTTGTATGCTCATAAACTCATGAGTCTATGTAAAATTGCCAGTGAATAAAATTTCAAGTGAATTTCCGAACTTGAATAGCAATCAAAATCATTTACATGTATATAAAATATGTGACTCTGACCGTTTTTAAATAAATATTTATATAGTGTAAATAAAATATTATAATTAAAATGTTAATTAAAATTATTTAAATAAAATCTAATCGTGTATTAGAATTGAAGTGTTGTAGAGAAAGTTTCGCCTTTTGGCTTCCATAATGTCCATCTGACCAATTCTCTCATTTTTAAATTATGAATAAAAATAAGATTATAAATACAAGTGAAATACAATGTATTTAGTTAGTTGAGATCAATTTTCCTCATGGACATTATGTTTCGTTTTGTACAAATACAAATATATTTCATACTTTACAAATATACTTTACAAATCAATTTCGTATTAAGTCAAATAATATTTTTAAGCATTATAAAAACATAAAGTCAATTTTAATAAATACAAAATATTCAAATGTGCAATTCAAGTTCTTTAAAATGAACCAACAAATAAAACCATCATTACATTACAATATGTTATTATAAATGGAATATTCGAAATAAATGCAAATTGTATGCAACAGTGCAATTGATATAAAATAAAACAAAAAATAATTCATTCAAGATATATAATATTTTTAAATTATAAATTTATTGCTACATACTTTAGCTTAAAAATAAATATATTTTATTTATTAAAATTTATAAAGTGAAATATTTTAATAATATTAATATAGTTATTTATTGAATTTTATAAAAACATAATGAAATTGATAAATTAAATTACATAATAATTATATTCAATTTACTAAATTTTTAACTGTTTGCAATAATTTAATTTTTTTCCTATAATATGAACAATTTTAAATTCAAATCAATAAAATATTATTGTAAGATTGATTGTACTATTGCATATTCAGGTATTGGTATTATAGTACTTGTATTATAAAACATTTTATTAAATATAATTTGCAGTTATTTTAAAATAAAATATTACTTGGTATTCCCTAAAAAAAAATTTATATGTATATATGATCAATCCTCAACTAAAGAAATTTGGGAATCATGTGTTATGTGCTTTAATATTTAATATCATAATGCATTTTACTTATAAATTTAACATATCAAGGGATGGATTAGTTTAATTAGTATAAAATTTTTAAGATAAGGATTATTTCTTAATAAGAAGTATTAATTTTTGGTTATAATCAAGAATTCAAATCGGATATAGTCAAGTTTTGTTTATAATCAAGAAATAATCTGTCCCAACTAAAAAACTTTACGGATATAGTGAACTTTTTCACTATTTAATAAAGAATTTGCACTTTAATATAAATTTGCACTTATAATATCAATTTTATTTACGTAGGTCTCATTTCCATGAGTTTCCAATTCTGAAATTTGTAGTTGTCATAGATCAAGGTGTCAACTTCTTCACTACCAAAGTTTCAATTTCAGCAAAATTCAGCGTCTCAATGAAAATAATTAAAAACCTTCTATAATTCGTATTTTGGCAGGTTTTTAAATATTTTCAGTAAGTCGCTGCAATTTGCTGTAATTGAAACTTTGGTGGTGAAGAAATTTTGCCTTGATTTTTGAATTGACCTTTGAATTGTGCTCTGCTCTTACTTTCGACTCATATACACTTGTTATATACCTTCTAGTACATATAAAATATGCGGTAATATGTAATAACACAATATAAAATATAATATGTCGATTATAGTCAAGTTCGGTTATAATTAGTTTTTTCTGACATTAAGCGACTTGACTATAACCGACATTGAGTGTATCAGGAATTTCAATTTTTCTAATAAATGTCAGTAACTCAACATTTTCCTCATTTTCTGCACTTGGTGTTGAAACACTTTGTTCTTTTTCACTCGATATGAAGTTATACGACCATTTTCGAATTTTAAGTGACATATAGATTATCCATAGAATTAATATTAATATAATAACAATAATTATTATAAATACAATATATATTCTACGTTTCCATAATTTTTTCCAAAAACTCACTTTGTAAATTCTTTGTATTTCTGGTAAATTTTTTAATAACAAATTTTCCGATTCATCCAAAACGTCTTCCCAATATTGAATAGATTTTTCATTAAAATATTCTGAAGTTAAGTTCAATTGGATATTTCCCATGGACAAATGGACATTAAATATTTTATCCAATTTGTTATAAGAACTATTTGCGTTATTTTGGATATTCTTTGGATAAAAATCAAGAATGATAATTGTTTTTACTGCATTTATTTTATCAATTGTACCCAAATTACTAACAATTAATTTATCCTCAAGTATTGACATTGAGAAATGAATTGGGTTATTTAAATTGCTATTTGGTGAATTTCCATTATTTTCAGATTCAAGTGAAACTATCTGCTGACCGTTTTCAAAATCCTCACCTGACAGAATGACAAGAAGCCCTTCTTTGATTTCAATAGGCAAAGGAGAAATTTTCCATTTCGATTCATTGATTTCCAACGATCCTTTATTTCTAATATTTACATCGGAACTTATAATTTCCATTGCAACGGAATTCAGCAATATTTTTATTTGAGAATGATAATTAATCCCATTAATTAAATAAATTTTACCCGTTAAATTAAATTCAGGTTCTATAGAAATTACTAAATCATTATTAATTTGAGATAAATTAGGAACATATTTTGTTTTAATAATATTTCTGATTGGGAAAATAATTTCAGTCAAATCTAATAAATGCTCATTTGAATTATTTGAAAGTCCTGGATAAATGTAAACATCTGCATCTAAGCTAAGAATTGAATAAACTGTGTTATTCCCGCCACCACCAACCAAATGACTCGTTGCTTCGTTATTTGTTAAAACATTCATTTTTCTTTTAAGCAAGTCATCATATCCAATGTAAATAAAATCAGAATTGGAATTTATGATAATTGTGCTTTGCAGTTTATTGGCAATTTTTCCATACATAGATACTTGGAATTCAGAAATATTTTTAAAGCTCAAATCCTCATCAATCGCTTGGGTCATAAAAATTTGGCCGAATTTTGTGATTTGAATGTGAAATCCATCAAGGCTCATAAATTTTGGATTAATAAAAAATTGATCAAATTCCCCTAAATGATAATCCACATAGTGTGAATAAGTCTGGTGTTCTATCTGATAGAAAAGTTTAAAAACGTCCAATGAAAAATTAATTTTTTCTAAATCGGTAATTTGGAATTTCAAATAATAGACATGATTTGTGTTTACCAAAAAATTCCAATCTAATGAATTAATATCAAATGTTTTCAAAATATCAAAAATATAATAGAAATTCCCGCTCTGAAATCCGAAATCATCATCATCGGCAAAATGAAAGTCAACTCTTGTATTATTTGAAATCCTCATTGTTAAATTATTATTATCGCAGTAATTATTGTTAATGTGAATTTCCTCCGCGTAATCCACGTAAATTGTATCGCTATCAACATGCACTATATCATAATATTTTTTTCGACCTTCAAAAACATTGATATTTTTCAAAGAATTTACCACAAATTGACTTGAATTGGAATTTTTCACATAACCATATTTAGAATCTAAATAAATTATAAGAATTTTCCCTGGAAATATTAAATCTTCTAAAGTCAATTTGTTTAATCCTTCCTTTCCGTCCAATGAAGAAATTGAATTTACATCAAAAATCCAAAAATGATCATTTAAATTATTTCCTGACATATTATTAAAATTCGAATAAGTAAAATTCACAAAAAAGTTGTTTTCAGCATTTTGAACTCCGTTAATTAAACCGCTGAAATTTGAATTTATTATATAAGTTGTATAAATTGTTCCATCAAGTTTAACTTTTAAATGGGCTGTAATTGTATTTGATTTTAAATCATTTTCTATAAATTCAAATTGCGGATGACTATAATATTCATTATTGTTTATTGATTCCACCAAATATGAGAAATTCTCAGAATTTGAAAAATTAAAGGAAATAGTTTTATCCGATTTATTAAACCTTGCGCATTTAATTTTATTGGATCCGAGAGAAAATTGAAACATATGATTATTTTCTGCTTTGTTCACTGTCATAATTTCAATATCTTTTGTAGAATTCAAAAAATAAATAAATAATCCTGTTGAAGCTGAGTTATTTACAAAAGTAAATTGAGGAACATTAATTTGAACCACATTATAATTACAATTAATTTTCATATTTTGAATTATTATTTTATCATAATTTGTTTTTAAACCTCCATTGCCATTAATAAAAGCTGTTTGACAATTGCTTACAATTTCTTCAAATTTCCCATTTCTTCCATTAATCCCTGTAATATTTTTTAATAACATAATGCTTGAATTATTTTGTGATTTTAGATTGATGAATGAAGATAAATTTACTGTAGCACTAATGTAATCAAGTGAATCGTCTAAATTCAATAAATTGTTCCCTAATCCTCCATCAAGTTTCCCAGTTACGCCATTTGAATATAATATAAAATAATCATCCATATTCCCGCCCTTGACATTCCAATTTCCTTTGTACAATTTAAAAATGTTAAAAATTTTTGGCGCCCCAAATTTATGGATTAGAATATTAGGTTTACTTGCTTGTTTGTTGTTTGAATCAATATTTAAATTATGAAAGGCCTCTAGGGTTTGTTTTTTATCGTTAATTAATAAAAGTGTTTGAACACCAATTTCATCAACAAATATTATTTCAGCTTCAGTTAAATAATCTGAACTCTTGTTGCAAAAATAATCAAATTGGATTTTAACTTTTTGTGTTGTGGAAAATTGAAGTTCAACTAAATAATTTTGCTCGTTTTGATTATGAATTGATAAATTCAATTTTGTTAATTTGGATTGTGACAAAGTTTCAATTTTTGGATGCAAAACAATTGAAACGTTTGAGGTACTTATTAATGAAAATTTAATATTCACATTTAATAAATTATCATTTGAAATGATAAAGGAATATTGCCCATATTCACTAAAACTTTCAATGTTTGTATAACCATTTGCAACAACAAATAAATCACTTGAGTAACTGTTACTGAAATTTGGAATAAATATTTTATCAGGCATCATTTCATTTTCCCCGCCATTTCCGATAATTAAAGTAGTATTATAATTGGAACTAATTATTTCCTGTTTATCATTTCTGCCATATATTTTTTGAAAATCTATAATATAAATTGGGCTTCTATTTGAATTTGGGGCAAATAGAGAATTGGATATTAAATCAATTTGAATTGTTTCAAAGGTTATTATTGGATCAATAATTAAAGTATTTTCCCCGCCCATTCCGTTTAAACTTCCTTCAAAAAAATCCATAATTATAAAAATATCATCTTTATTATTTCCTTCAACTTTCCAATTTCCTTCGAAAATTTGATAGCGATTTTGAAGGTTGAAATTCCCAATCCAAATTTTTAATTTTTTATTAACGTTAGTATTTTTGAGTGTATGTAGAAATACCAGTTCACCATTTTTTTCATTAATTAGCAAATTGGTGTAAATTTCCTTATTAACTTCCGCATATAAAATAATTTCTAACTGTGATAAAAAGTCATTATTATCCAAAGAAACGTCATTACTTTTCTCAAGTTGAAAAACAATTGTTTGACCATTATCAAATATTAGATAAAATGATTGGAAATTATTGCTGGTTCTATAATTATCGAATTTTTTTAAATTCATTGAACAGATTTTAATAAAATAGTGGAATTTTGGATGTTTGGATAAAAGAATATTAGATGTCAAATGTCCATTATTTAAATTAGGCACAACAATATTAAATTTTCCCATTAGGGCTGTACTTGAAAATTTTGTAGTTGAGCTAACCAGCACTGTCAAACCATAGTCACATGATTGATCTATAATTATTATTTCATCAAGGGAAATTCCTCCTTTTCCTTCCACATATTTTGTTTCGCAACCACAAATAATTGTATCACCTTTGCCTTCCCTACCAATAATGTTATGAAATTTACCAAGTTTCAATGTATTCGAATTTGATATTAATTCACGTTTGATCAAGTTAACATAAATCCTCCCATAGGGATCACAATCTTTTGAAATTGTTAAATCATTTGTCCCCTTTTTTCCATTTAATTCTCCTGATAAATTCCCACATGAGCCTTGAATGTAAAAAGAATTATTCCCTGAACCGCCATAAAAATATTTATTCCCATCTTCAACAATAAAAACATTTTTATTATAATCGGAGTCAGATAAATAAATTTCATCGTTGCCTGTTCCTAATTGATAAATCATAACTCCAGAACTTGAAGTTTTCCTTACTCCAATTGCGTTCTCACATAAATATCCGATTTGAGGCTTTGCAATATATTTATCTTTTCCTTTAATTTGAGATAAAGATGGTTTACAAAAATTGTCAAATCCATGTTCATTGTAATCAGGTGCTGATCTTTCATAATAAATCCATTGATTATTTCTCAAATCAACTTTACTATTTTGATGTGGATCTGCGATTTTAAAAACTTTTTCACATTTGCAAGTTCTTAAATCATGCGAATTCTTCACATGTACTACAATATTAAAAGGTTTACCGGTATCACATCTTTCATTGGTTCGGATAATAGCAGTATAACCAGACCCGCATCCTCTACCATATGTTTCTCTACAATGCATTTTCCAAACATAACATTCACTCACATCTGTAAAACTCGGCGAGGGAAATACCTTTCCCAAATAATCTGAATTATTTTTTAAATAATCAATCGTGCCTTGCACGAAAGAATTATACGTATTTTTGACCAAAATTAAATCTTTGAGGTGTTTGCTCACATCTTCCCTATTGAGAAATCGCATCCTCTCATTGATCTTTTCCGATTCCAACAATGGAATTTGGGAGTTAAGGTGATCCACGTGAATATGAGATCTGCGAATTGCCTCGGCCCTCTCAGCCGCCGCTTGAGCGGCAGATTTGAAAATTCCAATTAACCAGCCAAAAAATAAATTTACAAGAAAACTCACAATGAAAAATACAGGGGCCACAGGCGGGAATGCCGAGGACAAATCAAAGGCTGTTGTGGTAATGGCAATGTCCAAAGAATCCTGAACAATATCCGCTATTGCATCATTTTGCTCAAGTTTATTTGAATTAGGGTCAATTAGCCTTTTGATGCTCGAACCTAAACCCCACATGGTATAACTAACATCGAGATCAAAACTAATCGCTGCTGTAGCTTTTGCCAAAGATTTCATTGATTTTACTGATAATATTGTGGCTCCTTGAATTGTTCCTTTCTGAGCCGCATTGCTCGCCGCACCCCCAATCCCATCTAATAACATGTCACCGCCAATTCTGCCAGCCATTATACCTAATGTTTTTTCATCCCCGTTTTCTAAAGCAGAGATCATTCCTTTGGCCAAAAGAAATTTCCCAATTCCCCCTGTAACTTTTGAAGCCCCGTTGACGTATTTAGTGGCGTGCGTTGAAAGAACAAGCGAAGTTTTGGATTTGCTCATTATTATATCTTTCAGCAAGGTGTGTTGCGAATAGCCGTTTGTTTTTGAATCTGGGCCAAAAAAATTTCCGGTTCTAATTGAATCTGTCGAATATCTAATTTTTGATTCGAGCTGTTTCATTTTTTCATATTCAATTAATTTGTTCACTTTCTCGATTGAATCAACATTGCCAAATAATTTTTCTTTGTGGGCATCAGCATTTTCGATCAAAATTCGTTTTCCCTCTTCGGATGACAATTTGTAGCTTTCGATAAACTCATTGCTGTCTATTATCTTTACGTTGCTATTCAAATTATGCATTTTATTGGGAACTTCTGTTTCAATGGTTATTCCGCATTTGCTGAATGTGTTTCTTTTACATTTAACTAAATTTCATTGAAATTGGTTATATTGAGATTGAGATATTTAAATATATATATATTTCTAAAATTGTAAATAGAAGAATGCATAACACTATAAGAGCGTTATAGAGTTATATTTTAGATTACCTTTTATAGTTTGGTTATTTTTAGCCAAGTCTAATGCATTTTCAACTTCTTCCACTGGAAAAAATAAAAAGTATTTTTAGAAAATATATATTTACGATTTATAGACTTAATATGGGCAAATACAATCTAGAGCTTCAAGCTACCCGATATTATAAAATTTCAACCCGCCTCCCGGCCGCTTATATCGCGCCTGTCACAAACAGCGTCTCGCTTGCTAGCTTCTGCTCGACACCCCGCCCGACTCATTCGGACCTTCTCGCCCCGCTCCCGCCCGACTCCCGCCCGACTAACAACTCACCTCTGCCTTCCCTGGAGTCGAGAGCGAGAAGCTGTTTGTGACAGGCGCGGTATAAGCGGCCG
>VJMY01001462.1:0-12432 GCA_009869795.1 Neelides sp. FZ-2019 | reverse complement strand
TTTGACGCCGAATAGTGTTTTTCAAAAGAATAACACTTGGCAATTGTGCAATAACATTATCAGCCGTATTACCCATTTGTGAAGCAACAATGCTATGTGGAATTTCGTTGGAAGTAATTGCAGTTTATTTAATATTTTCTACAATTATTTTTGCTTTTGTTTGTGCACAATTTGGCCCATGACTATGCTCTGAATTTCGTAGAACAATATTTTCTTCGTTTGCATGGAGAAATGACTTACATTTTGATCTTCGACTTTGTGTGCATCTCCTAACAATTTTACTTTCACTTTGAACTCTGAACTGAACTTTAATATAACTATGTAATGCAATTGGTTTTTTCCTATTACTATTAATGATTTGAATTGACATTTTTACTGATAAAAGAAAAAATTGATTCTATTTGCTATGAGAACTCACTTGAGCTTGAATGGCAATAAATGTCAATATGTTTGTTTTTTAGACTATTATAAACTATGTCCGTTAATGAGCTTTGATTATATTAGGGGTATTTATATTATGGGCATACCTAAGATTAGTAATTCAAATAAGAAATGAATAATTTACATTATGTGGGCATATTACCTATGTGCGCTATTTGCATCGTGAGTTTATACAATGTGAGCTTTTTCAATGTGAGCTTTTTATGGTGAATCCCATTTTGGATATTCTTTGGAGTCACTGCTAATGGAAGAGCTTCCTTGATAATTCCTGGAATATCATAGATATTCATAGTTTTTCCGGGATTGTTTTTCATCCAGTTGTCACTTGACGAATTAATGTAATTCTTGAATGGTCCAAACACAGTTCGGTCAAGAGGTTGCATTTTGTGTGTACAATGTGGTGGAAAGGTGAGAAGGACAATTCCATTTTCTTTGCATAAGTCAATGACAGAAACGGATAAATGGGATTGATGATTGTCAAGCAAAAGTAAAATTGGCCTTTCTTTACTTGCCCTTGTGTGAGAAATAAAATGTAGGATGAATGTTTTAAAGTCATCAGTTTGCATCCATCCAGTGCCATTTGCTGTTCCTATGTATCCGATTGGACCACCACGAATAAAATGATCTTGGAACCGCTTTCTTGGAAAAACAAAGATTGGTGGAACTGAGTTTCCTGCAGCGTTAAAAGCCAAGGTAACTGTGACTAGGGTTCCTCTTTCAGCCGAAACAATGCCCCCAACTTGCTTCTGTCCCCTTCGTGCCACAATTCGGTTTGGACTGTTGAAACGCTCGTTTCATCAAAATTGTAAATTTTATTTGGGCCAAATTTACATTGATTTAAAATTTGTCCAAATTTTTCAAAAAACGAAGAAACATTCTCTGTTGAAGCTCGTTGCTTGAGGAGATCGAATTGAGAGTGCATAATAACGTTTCATAAAACATTTAAACCAATCAAGTCCTGCCATTTCTTGTTTTTTCCACGAATCAGGAAACTTAAGTTTAATAGCATATTGAAATGCGAAACTTCTAATCTTCTTTGGCGGTAATACGTAGAAATAGTCGGCAGCTTATTTGATGTAGTCTTCTAATATTTGTTCTTTTTCTTGAGAATATATGGTCTTATGGAAGAATCCCCCAACAGCAATTCCTGTTTCTCGCTTTTTCTTAACAAACCTTCAATGAATGAAAAGACAAGCCATTGTATTTTGCAACTGAATTTATGCTTCGATTTTCTTACAGATATCCGTAGCTGAATCCATTTCAATCTGAGAAGCACCTTTATTTGTTTTTCTTACGTAATTTCGAGGCATCTGTAAAAATAAGTAAAAATAAAGAGAGTAAGATTATTGTGTATTTGAAGGCATTGTGCAATTATCAGTAATTATAGCTGTTAAAATATCAATCCCAAACTAATAAAAATGATATTGCATATTTAAAACACTATAATCTTCGTTTTAAATTATAGTTTAATTATTATAATCAATCAAAATTAAGCTTGATTAAGCTGATTTATAATTGAGTTAAACAACTTTACGTACCTTGAGTCAATTTCGTCTTTTTGTAATTGTAGATGCAAACTTGAATTTAACGAGAATGTTTTTAATTGGAAGAATCACAATAAGAATTTGAATATATGGAATTATTCGGTTTTACGGGTGGATGACCCCAGTCAGACATGGAGCTGTAATGGCCCTTTACTGGCTTTGTCCACCGGATCAGTATCGTTCAGGTAACGGCCAAGTTTTTCCGTTATTGGAGATGTACTGGCAATCTAATGGCTGGCCAATACACACTTGGCCATTACTTGCCAGTATTGGCCAGTACTAAACCATAATCAAGCCCTTCAATGTCCAGTACTTTGCCAGTATCGATCCGGCGGACAAAGCCAGTACTTATCCGGGGGGCTTTGCCATCACTTGCCAGTACTGGAATTGTACATTGCCAGAAGTTCATGTCTGACTGGGACGAAATGGTGACTTATATCTATTCTTACTAAATAGATAGTGTAGATCACGAATCTGATAGTTAATAAAGGTGGAAAATTATAATTATAAAGAAAAGTTGAAAGTGATAAAATCTAAAAAAAATCAGGAATTTTTATTTAAAGCAATTTAGAAATCTAACCTAACCTAAAATAAAATAAATAAATTAGTAAAAGCGTAGGTACATTTTTCCTTTTCAATTTAAAAAAGTGAAAGTATTGAAAACAAAGAAATTCATGTGAAATTCGCAGCAGCGCGTAATTGAAATTTGAATTACCTCCAAAAGAGAAATAGAATTTAATAGACTTTAATTAAAGATATCTTACTAACTATAATTTTCCTCTCTTAATAGCTAACATATTCATGATCTCCACTATCGATTTAGTAAGAAAACATATCAATAGTCGGTCGAATTTAGTCGAATATACGTAACAATTATTAGGCATTTAATATCATCGGTTTACCCGGGAGAAGAAATTGTGCAACTAACCCCTTGTGCAACTTACCCCCTTTTCCCCTACTTACATTTATTTACTCACAAAGTTATTGACATTTAAAGTTAAATAGTTTTAGCATAATATGGATGCATTGATAAACCTCAGGAAAGGAAAATCCATCGTTTTGGAATCTGAAAAGAAACAATAATGTTAAACGTATTTTAAACGATAGACGAAAAATAGGATTTGAAAGATGACATGGGATCCCACTCGACGACCACGACCACGACTCACATCATTCCCATTCAAATCAACGCCCATGGCCTTGCCCAAATCCTCCCGAGCAGCGACCAAGAGCGAAAACTCGCCTGTCCCATCTGTCACAAAATTAAACTGTTGGTAAATTGCTCAAATTATGATGGTTTGAGGTAAAAAGTAAAAAGAGAGGAAAGGATAGAGCCAGGGAATTTTAAACCACCGCCCATTCCTATGCTAAAGCTATTTAACTTTAAATGTCCATAACTCTGTAATTTTATGAGTACTTCGCAAACTGACTTCAGATTCGTAATTAGCACACTCGAATTAGTACAAAACGCTCACCTTATATTTAATTTCGTCGGGCTACATATTCGAGACATACCTTAATTATCCTTTTCTAAAAGTCTGTCTAGTAGAATCTTGAAAGCCGCTCATAAAGAGCGTGAATAAGGATACGTATAAATAATGTTGAGATTTGAATTGTTTCTATTTAATTTAATTACGTAACATCAATGCAAGAATTGAAATAAATGCTCACCTTGATTCGAGACTTTCCAAGCTCGAAGCTGAATACAAATTTTGGACGGAAACGTCTTTGATGTTTATTCGACAACCCATCTAGCAATAATTAAAACATTGAGGTGGAAATTTAATATGCAATATGAATTCAAATATTTTGCCGGGAAATTCGCAAAATTTCTGCTTTTTTGAGTATGTTCGCAAAAGCCTTGGAATGTGCTCGAGGAATTTACAAGGATCCTAATGTGTATGCTGGATTTTATTACATCCAATTTAGAATTGATTTCTTTCGTCCTTTTAATTTTTTATTTTCTTTCCGTTGACAAATTATGATAAATGATTAGTTAATTTCTATTCTACAAGTAATGCTAGTATGTATTACAACGTTCATATTGCAAAAGAGAAGTTATAAAGAATTAAATCCTGCGTAATTGGCACAACTCGTGAATTCAAAATTGCAAAAAGTGATTTGTCTTTTCATTGAACAATCACATCAATTTACATTTCACTTTTTCGCATTCGTACAATCTTGAGCGAAAATCTAATGATTTCTTTCTCATTCTTTTTAAATTTATCAATTAAGTCAAATAATATTAAGTTCGAGTTTAACTGAGAACTTTATTTAAGCTAAATATGCTTTAATTTCTTCATAATACTAAACGTATTAATTATTGTGCCTATTAATTAACCGACTTTCTGAAATATCAATTTCATCTTTCGGTTTTTCCTTTATTTTCTCATTTCGTGAATTCTGAAAAAGATTGGTGAGGCAAAAGAACAATTTAAATCTCACGGCTATTTTGTAGTCTAACACTACTAAACTTAAGTCTAAAGTTAATTTATAAGTGAAAAGTGACAGAACGTCCAGATTAACTGTTAACAGATTGTTGTTAATTACAGAGTAATTATAATCGTTGTTGCACAGAGTAATTCGAGTATTCGATGGGGGCGGATTCCGAGGACGTCGTGGAAAGTGTGACTCTATACAAGGAAAAAAGCTTTCTGGGCTACGGCTATGTTTGGCCATTTGGAATCCTCTACGGTGTCTGGGCCTACATCTGGGGCTCCTTTCTGGCCGACTCGGAAAATGCCTTTGAGAGCGGAGGAATCGGGACGGCAGTCATCGCAGTCCTTCAAGTCTTGGTCTACTTGTTCTGCCACTGGTCGGTCAATGTCAAGGCCCGACTCACTTGCACTCCCGTAAATCATTTATAATTATTCTTTCATATTTACTTTTTTGGATTAATTATTAAAATTTAAGCTTTTGCGTATAATTAAAGGATGGAAGATAATTTTGATCGTCTGACCTTATATTTATCAAATAATTTTTTTAGGAGAATGATCCTTT
The DNA here is from genome assembly GCA_009869795.1 of Neelides sp. FZ-2019. NCBI lineage: Eukaryota > Metazoa > Arthropoda > Collembola > Neelipleona > Neelidae > Neelides > Neelides sp. FZ-2019. Next base: position 7,447 of record VJMY01001462.1, on the reverse strand, counting down.
AAAAGCAACAATAGCCAAAGTTATCCCAACGCCAACCAATGGATATGCTGAACTTGTCAAAGTTTACAGAAGTCGAGTAAGAGCCAAATACTTTAATTGAGATTAATCTTTTTAAATTAAATATTTTACTTTACTAATTAGTATTTTTATATATTAAATAAAAAAATGAATGTTTTTTAGGACACTGATGGGACATGGTGCGTCTGGCTTTTGTTCCAAGAAGCCAAATACGAATGGGACTTTGATGGAAGGTCATTTCAAGCCATCGAATATCCTGTCAATTTACGTTTGAGCGCTTACATCAATCACAAAGGCTACAACGAAGACGTTGATGTTCTCAAAGCCAAGAAAATCTATGAGGGAAATAAGTAAAAAATTAGAAAAATTAATACCTATTTCAAAAATACTTCTTTCCTAAACTTCATATTTTTTAAATATTTTTTTTAACTATTTCTAATGCTCTTTAAGTGTTTAAATGAAAATTTCTAAATGACTTTTTTATTTTTAGAACTAACATGAAGATCCCGTCGTTCAAAGAATTTTTCATCGAAAGGGCAACTGCTCCGTTCTTTGTATTTCAGGTAATTAAATGGATAATTCACCCACACATTTATTCATAATAATAAATAAAATCTTATAAAGTCCCACACAAATATTCAATACAATTATTAAAATAGTTCATATTTTGTATTTGGATAATTTGTAATTAATTGATAATTATTTTTATTAATTAACATGTTTTAGGTGTTGTGTGTTCTTCTCTGGTGCTTGGACGAGTATTGGATGTATTCAGTTTTCACACTGTTCATGCTCGTCGTGTTCGAGTGCACTTTGGTCCAACAGCAACTCCGTAACATGTCCGAGATCCGAAACATGGGGAACAAGGCCTTCAGCCTCCAAGTGTACCGAAATCGGCGTTGGCGCCCCTTGCAAAGTGACGAGCTTCTCCCTGGCGACATCGTGTCTCTTGGCCGCGGCGGGGAGTCCGTGCCCTGCGATCTCCTTCTCCTCCGCGGCCCGTGCATCGTCGACGAGAGCATGTTGACCGGCGAGAGCATCCCGCAAATGAAAGAACCGCTCGAGAGTGAAGAAAACGCGGCTGATCGCCCTTTTGATTTCCCATCGGATTCCAAGCTGCGGGTTTTATTCGGCGGAACCAAGATCGTCCAACATACGCCGCCGTCAAAAACTGGGAACGGGCTCAGGGCGCCGGACAACGGATGCATTTGCTATGTTCTTCGCACGGGATTCTCAACGTCACAGGGAAAACTTCTCAGGACGATTCTCTATGGAGTCAAACGGATCACGGCCAATAATTTGGAAACTTTTGCTTTCATAATGTTTCTCCTCATTTTTGCCATTGCGGCCGCAGCTTATGTTTGGATTAAAGGTAAATTGGCCTTAATTTCCTAATTATTGTTTTAATTTTTCAACAATTAATTAATTATTATTTTAATTTTTTAACAATTTAATTAACAGTTCTTCGTTTTAGGAACTGAAGATCCTGAAAGGAATCGGTATAAATTATTCCTCGAGTGCACGTTGATCTTAACTTCTGTCGTTCCGCCGGAACTCCCAATTGAACTCTCACTGGCTGTCAACTCATCTGTCCTTTCTTTGTCCAAACTCGGTGTTTATTGCACGGAGCCTTTTAGGATACCTTTTGCTGGGAAAACCGAGATTTGTTGTTTCGATAAAACAGGAACGCTTACGTCAGACAACCTAGTCATCGAGGGAGTTTCGTCTGGAGGAAAAGGTAAATAATTTACAATATCATGAATAATATAAAAAATAATAAATGTCATTTAAATAATAAGCATTTTTTAAATATTTATTCTTATCGAGATTTAAATCAGAATTAACAGTTACAGTAAGATAATACTGTATGATAATTAAATAATAATTAAATATGATGATTAAATAATAATTAATGATAATTAATAATTGAGATTTGTTCATAATGGATGGTTCATGATTTTAAATTCAAAATTTTTTTCCAATCAGGAAAGAAACCCGAGAGTTTAAAGTCGGTGAGCAGCGAAGCCATTCAGACCCTCGCTGTTTGTCAATCCTTGGCTACGCTTGAAGACGGCTCAGTTGTGGGGGACCCTTTGGAGAAAGCCACGCTCAAATGGGTTGATTGGGACGTGAACAAAGACGTGGTGATGCCGAAGAAGAGCGGGGGAACTTTGCGCGGACTCAAAATCTTCCACAGGTTTCATTTCAACTCGGCTCTCAAGAGAATGTCAGTCATTGCTGGAACTTCGATCGGAGTTCAAACGGAATATTTTGCTGCGGTCAAAGGAGCTCCAGAAATCATGAAATCAATGGTGAGATTTTCTCATAAAATTATCTTTCACATAAAAAACATAATTTTTTATTCACTTAACGTTTAAACTTGGATATACTTACAAGTTAGCTGTTAGTTAACAAATTAACGTCATTTAATAGGATTTAATTTAATTAGTTAGCGTTATTTTATAATATTAATTAACTTTATTTATTTAAAATTTTCTTTTCAGTTCTCTGAACTCCCGGATGACTACGAAGAAACGTATCTCTCCTTCACACGCCGCGGAGCTCGAGTTTTGGCCATTGGGAACAAACAATTGGGCCTCCTTTCCCATTCGGATGTTCGCCAATTGAGTCGCGATGACATTGAAGGAGAATTAAAATTCCTTGGATTTCTCATTGTCTCTTGTCCACTTAAACCTGACTCTAAGATCGTCATGCAAGAAATTATGAATTCCTCTCATCGAGTAATTATTCAAAAAAAGTTGATCAAATCTAAAATTATTTAACTTTTATTATTTATTTATTTATCTTTTATTTTTAATTTCCAAAGGCTGTGATGATAACAGGGGACAATGCCCTGACGGCATGCCACGTGGCAAGAGAATTGAAAATGGCTTATATGGAAGCCACGCTCATTTTCAACCCGGACACAATGTATTGGGAGTCAATTGATGGAACTAACAAACTCTCATTCAAAGAAACAGAGCTAAAGTACAAAAAATCTTTCATTCATTCTTAAAAATTGAACATTTAAAAACTAATTGACTATAAAATTAGTTATAATTAATATAACCTTTTGAGGTAATTAACTGATTATTATCAAGTTACTTAAGATTTTCAATGAATGTAAAGTTACATGGATTATTAGATAATATTTATTTTTGTATTGTAACCTGTAGGGATCTTACCAATCGATTTGATCTCTGCATGACCGGCGATGGTTTGTCTAAATTGACGACAATCCAAGACGGGCCGATGGTGAGCCATTTGTACCGCGTCCTTCCTTACATTGCCATTTATGCCCGGATGGCCCCGAAGCAGAAGGAATGGATCATCAACGCCATCAAGGCCAGGGGTTACTGCACGCTCATGTGCGGCGACGGCACCAACGACGTCGGAGCCCTGAAGCACGCCCACGTCGGCGTGGCCATTCTCTCCTCGTGCCCCGAATGGGTCGAGAAGAAGCAGAAGCTACTCCAAGCATTGAACGCCAAGAAAGAAGCAGGAGACGCCCCGGCCACTCCGCAACAAAATCGCCCGCAAATTCCGCGACGAAGACCGCCGAATCCGAACGGGACGCCCACGATGAAGGACGGTGTGGAGAAGCAAATGGCCAAGCTCATGAAGGATCTCGAAGAAGAAGAAAGAGCCCAGATTGTCAAGTTGGGCGATGCGTCTATTGCGGCTCCCTTCTCTTCCAAAATGTCATCTATTGAGTGCAGTAAGGGATTTATATATTTAATAAACTAATTGCTTGATAATTAATTAAAGTATTTAGTAAGTAAAAATAAGTAATTAAAGTAATTAGTAATTTTATTAGTCAATATGCATTTAGAATAAGGGAATGACCTTAGAAATAGAAATTTAAGATTGTAAATTAGGTAATTAAGAAAGAATAGAAATGAGATTTTTTAAAAGTAACAATAGTGTGATTATTTAATAATTAATTTAATTATTAGCCATTGTGCATTTAAAATAAGAGACAGAGGGAATGAATCAGTCAATATGCATTTAAAAGGACATTTCTTGGAAATTGTTATTCATTCATTAATTTCGACGAGAACTGGCTCGTCTTCTTCATCTTCCCCGTCAAAGTCCCAAGTGAATTTCTCAGCGAGGAATTTTTCGAATCTCTCAGCTTTAAGTCTCAACTTCGACTCGATGGTCCTTTGTCCCTTGATGTTCTGGAAGAGACGTTGGAAGGAGGTGAAGATGAAGTTGTTGTTCGTCACGATGTCTTGGAAGATGTCAGGTGGGACTTGGTTGGCTTGGAAGTAGAGGTCAGAGAGAAGTTGAGAGTAAAGTTCTGGGTGTTGGAGAATCGACGCGTCTGAGAACGTGATGAGTTCAACGAGGCTCTTCCAGTGTTCGAACGAGTCGTAGCTTTGCCCAACGAGGAAACTTACAAAAGAAAACTGAATTTCTCCCAAGTAGTCAATAGGGCTAAAAACGAGAAAATCTTTCGCTAATTTTTAATTGTTAAAAATTTAAAATCAATTTAATTGCTCAAGTCCTTAAAGTCAATTCAATTGCCTTTAAGGTCTTTAAGACCATTTTGGTCTTTTAACAGAGGATTAGAAAATTAGCAAATTTCAGTTAATAATTGAAATTACTAAATGTTCAATAAATTAAAATTATTACCTTTGAAAATTGGCGAGCATGGTTTCAAATTTGAAACTTTTATCAAGGAGATGCTTGGTGATGTCTTGAGGAGCCGAGCCTTGAGGAAAGTCTTGTGAAGGAACCGGAGTAAATCTTATTTTCGATTCGGGGTTCTCGGTCATTTTAGGGAGTTGAGCTTCTGCTTCTTCCAATTTTGTCAATTTTCTTCGACGACTCGTGGAAGGGGCCGATTGGCTTTGGTCCGCGTCAAGGCTCATTTCTGGGACGGAAGTCACGCGCCCATTGAGAGGCTTCAATCGTTCTAAGAGTTCCACTAGTCAGAATATTCAGAAATTGAACAATTCCATTAGTTAAGACTTAATTTTAATTAATTAGGCTATTTTTTTAGTGAATTGATAGCAAACTTAAGTTTAATTACATGTAATGTGATTTGTTAATGAGACCCAGGCTCTCCAATTCTCATAAGGATAAGCCCCGAGGTTTTTGTCCATTTCCATCAGTTGGTCTTTCATGGTAATTTTGACTTCTTCGTCCAAATCTAAATAAATTTAAAAAGTAATTTATAGTTAATTAATTTTTTATTCGTTTAGTTTAATTTGATGATAGTTTAGTTAATCGTTTTTTAATTGAGTGATGGAATTACTTTACCGGGGCCAAAATCTTCAGCTTGTTGGTCGTAGGTTTTGACTAAGAGTTCCGCCTTTTTGAAGAAGTGATAGAATCCGGTTCTTGGGGCTTCTTGACCGTGTTTGTCCACTGCAGAGAAGTGTATGAAATGGAGCCCGGGTGGAATCATTTTAATTCCCTTGAACTTTTCTCCCGTCTTCCAAACATGCATGTCAATCCCCACTGAAGTTCCAATTGGGATGTTGAGGAAAACAAAAGTGGCTCCTTCGAGAAATAATCGAAGACTCGTTGCTTCGTCCATTTCCGTCATAAATAGGAAATCAAAAGTTTGCAATCAAAAAGTTACTAAATCCGATTGTCGACAACGTCGATTGGAAAAATTTCAAAGCTAATCTTTATTACTCAATTCACGAACACTGGTGCAAAAACTTTTCGCCAAAAAGTCAAAACCGAATAAGCCGATCGTCGATCCTCTCTTACTTTGGAATAGAAATCTAAATAGTACGCGATATAGAACTTGATTCTTCGTATGTCGCAACCAATGCCATAAAGGGGAATTTTGTTTACAAATAGTTCATTGTTTATAGCTTTATATGCAAAGTTAGGATTAATTATAAATGGATTTAATTAGGATATTAATTATACTATAATTAAAGAAAAATTAGCTAATAAATTAATTTTCTTTTAAGTCTGCCATGTTATCAAACAAGGACGTTGTACTCTCGTCACGACTCTTCAGATGTTCAAAATCCTCGCACTCAATGCCCTTGTGCTGGCCTATTCCCAATCAGTGTTGTATTTGGACGGAATCAAGTTGAGCGATAGTCAAGCCACGTTTCATGGTCTGCTCCTGGCTGCCTGCTTTTTCTTCATTTCACATTCTAAGGTCACTTGACATTTTGTAATTCAATCTTTAATTTCAATTCAATTTTTTACTTTTCATCCGAATAACTGTTTTATATTTAAAGAACTAAATTCATATTATTCATAATGTTATAGTTAAAAATCATAAATGTTTCCTTTTTTGGTTGCAGCCGTTGAAGACTTTGTCCAAGAAGCGTCCTCTCCCAAATATCTTTAATGCCTACACACTCCTTACTGTGCTCCTTCAATTTGCCGTGCATTTCATCGTCTTGGTATTCCTCGTGCAAAAGTCTCTTGAATATGCGCCAGAGGACAAGTAAGGAAAATTGGCAAAATTGATAAAAATAATTATACTAAAGACATTTATAAATACAACTATTTAAGCGTTTGCTGTTTTCATAATTAAGTCCTAATTTATTCAATAATTAATTAATACAAACGTTCAAATCTATTAATTTTTTAGGCCTCCAAAAGTTGATCTAGAGAAAAAGTTTTCTCCGAGTCTCCTTAATTCAACTGTTTACGTTGTATCTCTTGCTCTTCAAATTACTACTTTCGTTGTGAACTATAGAGTGAGTCATTATCATAATTAATTCTTATTAAAATTAATTTTGCAATTTAGTAAATAATTTAAATGTATTTTCCAGGGTCATCCATTCATGGAGAGCATTACGGAGAACAAGGCATTCTTCTATAGCGTGTGTATGTCTTCTTGTGCTCTTGTTTCTCTTGTCATGTCACTTTTCCCCGAACTTAATGAACAATTTGAAATTGTTCCCATTCCTCCAGAGGTAAGATTTTCAATTCGCAATTGATTTTGTGAGTTATATTTCTCAATTATGTTTTTGATTAAAGCATCAATATCAAATGCCGCTTTGAAACATCTAATTGTCTTTGTCTAATTGAATCTTTATTTACTTTTCAGCTACAAAAATTAATGTTGGGGTTTTTCTTCTTTGACTTGGTCGGAGCTTTTACCCTCGACAGAGCTTGCATGTGGCTCTTTGGAGAAGGAAGGCTCAAATTGAAGTAAAAGTCATTTTCGCAACCAAATATCTTTTATTCATTGTGATTTTTTTGCAAAAAATTGAATTCATAAATGCGTTTATGTAAAGTTCAGTTTTTATGAAGGTTTGTGTTTATTGTAAATGAGAAAGAGATCGAGTGAATGTTTAAATTTAAAAATTAACTTTCAAAATGAGGGAACAAATATGAAATTTTGACAAACTTACTTTCAAATTACAGTTTCATAAAGTTCATATGGAACAGTTAAACACTATAAATTAATGAACATTTAATCTGGTAAATAATAAATTAG
>VJMY01001461.1:0-12436 GCA_009869795.1 Neelides sp. FZ-2019 | reverse complement strand
TTATGTTTCATTAGTAATAAGTTGATATTTAATCCATAAAAATTTCAGCCAAATTCATCAAGAAATTTCGGAGTTATTCTAGCTCAAAGTTGTCTAATTTTGGGTGGAATACTCTTCGTATTTATTTCCTTCAAATATGAGACATGTATACATATATGTATAATTAATATATATTATAACAGAGTAATATAAAAGAACGAGTTATTATTGTTACATTGTTAGTAATATATATTTAAACACTAATATATAATATATTTTTAAGCTCCTCTCAATTCAGCTTTAGTTTTGTAGGCTGGATATTATTATATTTATTACATACCTTAAAATATTCCATACTTATATACTTACACCATACATGTTTTAAACCCGATGACTACCAAGGAGATGACCGGGGATGAGTGCGAGTGGGAAGCTTTCGCTTTCCAATTATAATAATGAGTTAGTTACGAATTTATACAACAAATTCTCACAATCTCAATGTGCAAACTATTTAATTATGCTTATAATTTAACGATGAAAATGATGGAAATAATTGAGACCCTTTTATTTTGTTGTGTAAAAAAAGAATAGTAAGGAACATTTATTTAGGTATCTTTTATAAGTCTCGACGTGTGTAATCCATATTGAAATTTGTTTTACAAAGTAATAATAAGGAGAGTCCGAGGAATGTGATTGAAGGTGAAGTCGAAAGATTCGGGCTACCAGAGTCCTCATCACCTTTAATAATAGAAAATAGTGGAAAATGACTCTCTGGGCTAAACAATTCAATAAGCTACTGGCTGGTTGAGACAAAATACTTTTCTTTAAATCTTTGATCTTATTTGACTAATTAACTTTTAAATAATTGAATCATCTTCATTGAAAATCATGTTAAATTAAATAAATTCCAATAAATTGGGTAAATTGAACAAATGCATTGACCAAACGATACCACTCCGAGGCTGTAGTGGGCAATAAAGGCGAGAAAGCTAATTTAAAGCCGGGGGGTTGAAATGAATTTGGACAGGGACACTTGGACTTTCACCCACTCCCTCCCGTCACTACAAACAATGAGAAAATTTTTATCATCATCGCATTACCACATTCGGACATACCGGCAGATGTGCATTGAAGCTCTTAAGCATTTCTAACCAAAAATCAAGTTCAAATCCGCTGACAATCATGAGGATTGTGCGTGTGAGTATTTTAATATACGCTGGTTCAGTAAGAGGAAGGGGGAAAAGAGAAACAAACAGACTTTGTAAATTGAAAATTAAACTGGGGGAAAGCAGGCGGCCGGAAGCTGATATTAAAAGCACATGGAGCTCTTGATTAAATATTCATCTTTTCTGTTCCTCACCTCCTCCACTCGAGTTGAAGTCTTTATTGTTGTTGTGAGCATTGTTCTTCATTGAGTCCAAACTTGGCGTCCCGCACCCAAACCACCAATTCTCTACTGAACGTGGAAATGGAGGATTCGACTGGTCAACCTGAAATTGGAAATTAGAAATGTAAAACCTTCATTCAGGTTACTCTTTAAATACTAAACCACCGCACTTGCTATAAAAGCGTTTTGGGTTCCCGCAAAATCTGAATAAAACACCTTTTTCCAAATTGGATTTATAGCAAGTGCGGTGGTTTAGTAAATATCAGAGTATAATATGCTGAATATTAGTTTTCTCGTAATTATTTTGGAAATTAGTTTGATAATCCTTTAAATACCTCAAACGTTCTGTCATTGAACCTCCAATATTTATTAGCTTTGAAGAAGTAGGTGTAGCCATTAGTGTATCTGAGAACGGCGTCCAATTTGGCAGGGACTCCTTTCCAATTGGACAGCGACTTGGGGTATCCTTGGCTCACAGGAGGTCGTCGTGCAGGGTCGAATCTCCAATATTTATCATCTTTGAAAAAATAGATTTTCCCATTCCCAGGCCACACAAAAGCAGCGTCAATGTCGGAAGGAATTCCTTCAAAACCATCATTGATCTCTTTGGGGTAATTGCTGTCCATGGAGTTGTCTGTAAATCTCCAGTATTGAGATCCCTGTAGAAGAAGAAAGTTTGTTAGGTTTTAAGCATTTGCAAACTGTTGTCTTATTGGTTCAAAAACTCATCAATTATTATAATTAATACATAATTACTATTCATGTAATAATGATTTTAATGAAAACCTTAAAAAAGTAAGTTTTATCATTCGTCCATGTAAATGCAGCATTAATATTTGAAGGCAAAGAACCAAACTCCGAGCTTATCTTCCTCGGATAACCAGGAGCAATTCCGTCATCGTTGAGTCGATAAAACTCTGAGCCTAAACACATTTAGCGTTATTAATTATTAACATCATTTAACGCTATTAAAATCATCATGAGGATCTTTTAAGGATTGGGGATGTTTGGTGATTATTTACCTTTAAAAGCATAAGTGAATCCGTCTGACATGACTGAAATTGCGTCAATTTTTGGATCTTTGCATAATTTTGACTCTTTGGGGTCAATTGGTCTTGAGGGTGTAGCTGGTCCACCAGGGACTGGAGGTCTTGGCTTGGGAGTCGATTTACCTTTCTCTTTCTTTCCATACAAATGCTAAAAAAATCAATTAAAAGGCATAAATTGATTAAATAATCAATTTGATCAATGGTTTAATGGGGATTTTAATTCTTACGAGTCATTATAAATTATGTCATATTCATTTTACTTGTATTCCTAGAATGTCGTCCAAGTCCAGCTTAAAGTTCTCTTGATATCCTCTATAGAATGGGGCCATGAGTGCCGTTCGAACGTCAGAATGTGTTAGTCCTAAAAACGCACATTTAAATAACTATGATATGGATAATAGTGATTAGGCAATTAGACGTGAAATACAAGAGAAATATGCTAATGAACCTAGTGAGTGCCCAAATTCGTGAGCTGCAACTTGGAACAGATTCGTGCCTCTGGACGATCTTACGGTCCAATTCTCTTCATCATCAAAATGCGCATCACCCCTGGAATATTAAACAGAAGTTAAATCATGAAGGTAAATAGCATTATTCTTAAATAAAATTTGTCATTTGCAATTCCGGCAAAATCATTACTTTCATTACATGTCATTACACACATTAAGGTTTTAAAAAGTTTCATTTGAAAAGTTCTATCAGAAAATTATCGCTAAAATGAGGTAATCGTACTGTAAACAAGTTAAATATGGGTTTGACACACTAATAAATTGTAAATTGCGATATACATGTACGAATCCATTTATGTATGTCGTACATGAATAGATTCGTATATGCATATTATCCCTTATTATGCTTTGAATTTCCATATCAAGTGGCCCAAGCCAAAAAGTGATCAAAGTGGGACGGAAGAGATTACCCGTAGACAGGGAAATAGGCGTGGGCCAAAGTTCCTCCTTCGCCATCGAAAGGATCCCCGTCCCCGTGTTCTTTCTTTTCGAATCGGATGTCGATGTGGACTTTGCCCTGGTCGACCCGCGTGAACGTCAAGTTCGTCACTTCTTCCCACACCTTGAAAGCCTTGTCCACATCTTGGTTCACGTCGGCCTGCCGAAGCCCGCTAGGAAACTTCGTCACCCTGTAGGTCAAATCCCGAACTTTCCATCTCGACCCTGTCACCCAAAAATCTAATTAAATCTCCTTCCACTTAAACATAATTAAATGTCCTTCCATGTTTTAATTAAATGCCCTTCCACTTAAAAATTAATATCCTTGAGTGTGTAAAATCGATGATTTCACCTTGAAGAGCATAGCGTTTTTTCCTCTTGGCCTCCGGACCGATTTTGTCCCGCACGCCGCACCTTGGCATGCCCATGAGGACCACAGTCTCTTCGTCCAAATCTCCAGTCTGGTTGAGTCCAGCGAAGGACTGAAAGTCTTTGATGGCACTCCGGATGTCAACGAGCGCCGCCGCCCCGGGCTTCCGCACCCGAGGATCCAACCACCCGAATTGAGACAAGTACATCTGCTCCATCAGGGAAGAAACACATCACATAATTGTTTCAATATATTGACAAATTACACTATATTCCATATTTGCAAATGCTTTATTTAACAACTGTCATGTAGAAATCAATGTGTTTACACTGTAAAAAAGTAAACAAAATATGTAAAAGCCATATGAATGGGATAAAATATGAGTCATGAAATACAAATTCTGTGTGATGATCATTGGCAAATATACAAATGGCATGGAACACGTTCTATTTCTCATCACCGTGAAATGCTTAAAACTTTTAATTTATCTTCAAAGCCAAATTACTATTGTGATTTATGCTTTGCTTTCTGGAAAGTTAAGGTGAGTTGAACAGGCGAAGAATCGATTTGCGAGTTTTCTTTTGTTCGTTGCTTTGATGAATGCCCGGGTTGGTTTCTGCTAAAAGCCACACGTGAAAGTATTTAAGAATGGAATGAAGGAAATGTCCATTTTCTTTCTCTTGTCCTAAACACTAAACAAGTTAAGAAATGTTATGTGACCGAGCTAAGGGTTCAAACGAAGGCCAAAGAAACTCTTCAACCGGAAGGCCGCGCCATATCCGATCAACCGAGGAAAATCCCCAAAACAGAGTTACATAAAAATAATATATATAAGAAACTCCTAAAGGTAGTAAAATCGTAAATGAGCTTATGGAAGAGGACATAACATTGGAATTGGCATTTTTGTCAGCCAAATATTGTTGATGGGATGATAGGTGTTTGACGATGGGATCTGTAGTTTAAGGCCAATTCTTTACTCTTGAGGAATTTTACTCTAAGAGATCAAAGCGATTTGAGTGAATGTGTTGTGGCGGAGTGGGGCTAAATGGGTCATGTTCTTGCTCCATATAATACATAATTGAAGGAAAGGAATGGAAATGGGCCGCACGGAACCTTAATAACGCCAATATCAATAGTATGGAATATAAGAGGCATTAGGTATGATTTTCGTCAACTCCCGGGATCCGATTCGGGGGCAAACAATTTATATTGTTTCACTATTTCTCCAATGATGGAGATCCCAATCATGGCTATTGGATCTCCCCGTCGAACTTGAAATTCTGACCCTTGGAGATAAGTGGGGAAGGTGAGTGATGGAGTTTGGGAGTTGAAGCCAAAGCCATGGCGCACACAAAGGACCTTTAACTAAGCTCATGACCCTGGAGAAAATTCTTCTTCAACCCCTGGACAAGGGAAATGAGATTGGGGATAAGGGGAGATTGAGTCATCACTCATTTGCATGCAAGATCACATCCGCGGTTCCTCCATGACGAACCTCAACCTCAAGACCATCAACAAACAGCATTCCTCATCACACACATGCATGCAATGCAACATGGTTTATTAAGGATAGCTAGCCAATATATTGGTGTATGTCTGCAGGCCATTCTTCATCTTTCCTAACTGTCTCTTTCATCCTAAATGCTTGGGCATGAAGTTCCTTTGTGTAAATGTTTGATGAATCGAAGCATTGATACAAGTTTGGAGAGATCCACTGCTATCATGCTCGAGCATGGTGAGATGTTCATAAAAGCTTTTATTACTCACACTACTCACTACAATACAAGACAGTGAATGGTGTTTGGGCCTCTTCCGTATTACGATGACTAATATACTACTATAAACATGTTTGTGAACAATACTGGATGACAAGAAAACTATGAGGTTATTTTGTTGTACTATAAGAATATATCTTACATACCTTATTTTATATTATCCATAAAATGAAATTTTCAACAAATAACAAGCAGTTGATATTGTAAATGACATAATATGGATGTGAGTATATTTATGATATTTTAAGTATTCATGAATAGCGAGAGTCGGTGTTCTTCGTTTCACCTTCCATAAAAATTAATAAGAATGCATTTTGATATTTAGTGTTAGAAATGCGTCATTTCATATTGTAAATGTGAGTCAAACGTTTGAAATTTAAAAAGAAATTAAAAGCATAGACAGCCAGACAGAATAAAATGCATATTGAGGTACTTACACTCTATTCATAATAATAACACATAAAGATCCTAAGTGAGGAGTCACTCCTTAAATTCGTAACGGGACCATATAAAGGGAAATTCTATTTTTCTCCTGACAGTGACGGTGAAAGAATGAGGATTCTTTATTGAACCTCGCATATATATTCGCAAATGTAATTGACCCATGAAGTTCAGGATGCTTGGGTTTTAATGAGAAGAGTGAGAATTTTTCCTTGCAATGTCTCATGCATTTTGCAGAAATGAGCAAAACATCTAACTTCCAAGCTAATTAGCATTTTACCCATTTATGTATGTGCATATAATTTAGGGGAGTTGAGGAGTGTCAATAAAAATAGTAGAAGATCCAAGAACAAGATACTTTTCCATTCATAATACTATAAATAAGCGAATACTTAATATTTAGGCATTATACATTCCATCTCATTAAATATAATGTTATATAACTTGTATAAGAGAAAAGACCCTTAAACAAGGTAAAACACTTTGCATTCGGCTTGTGAGATTTGGACTAAGAGGGCCGATGACTTTGCAAGTATAAAACTGAATGCTCGACAGATGAATCATAGAATTAGTGAGCGTAAAGCATCAACTTATTTTTTATTGGAAAGGTGTTCAAACTACTTTTAATACTCTACATTGGAGACAAAAGGGATGAGTCAACAACTTTCAATGCTTTAAGTTATTTCACATAATTTTACCTTTTCTTAAAAACATTCTAACTTTAAACTTTTAATTATTTAATTATTAGTTGAGTTAAATATTTTAATTGTGAGTGGATGAAATGATAAAAACTAGGAAATCAATGTAGTAGAAAATATAATATCTTCTAATTAAGTATGTAATGTAAGTAATTTTATATGTGATGTCCTCTTGATCCTATGATTTCTCAAGTTCAAGATTGATTTGCTTTGGGCTCACTTATATTTTATAAATGATTCATTCAGAATTTCTTTGGAAAGTCAGTTGATTTTTACTCAGATCTTGATAATTATTCTTGAAAAATGTCTACGAAGATTTAGCCTTTATATTTAATTTACTTCTATTTAGATGTCTAATCGAGTTTTAGGGTTCATTTGGAAATGAAACGTAAATAGTTTAAGTTGTTGGAAGGGTCATTGAAGTGAATAAAAAAGATAGAGCTTTGGATAAAAGTCTTCAAATACTCGGTTCAAAATGTAGGAATTATGAAGTGTTAAGAGGTCAAATGGATCTATTTAATGATTTGATAAAAGGGAATGACTAAACGAGCCCGTGTTCTTATTTTCATGTTTGTACAACATTTAATGATATGATACTAGCTCTCTTATGAATGAGACAAACCAACGAGCTTACCAAATCCAATGACGCATTTCATTAATCACAACCAAAAAACAAGAAATTAAGGAATAAAATTTGAAAATTTTCTCAAACCCAAGTTTTAATTTACTAATCACCTTCTTACACTTACGTCAATGAGATCAAATGATTAAACCTCCTAAGTCAATGTGTTTTCTCACAGATGACTTTTAATTTAATTAACCTATGATTTCTCTCAACGATTATGAATTAAAGTACCTACACAATGGAGTACAAAAGTGCAAACTAAAGACGTGACTTGGGATATAAGGGCATAATTATGTATATAATACATGTAAAATTGCTCTTACTTCAATTGCAATTTGCCAATTGTTATTAATTAATTAGGATTTGGAAATTTTAAGGATTTTGAGTAAAAAATAGAAAAAACTTACCATTGCCTCTGTGTTTGAGGAAACTGATGGGAGTGGGGCAGTTTGACAACCGGAGAGGATCGCTATTAAGACGAACGTGACCAGGCTCATCCTCGTCTTGGTTTCTGTTCTCCTATGTCCGTGAAGTGGAAGTTGAGATCCTCCTCGTTGTCATTGTATACTTGGAGGTCTTGGTTCTCGACAGTCTGAGCCGGGACTGACTCACTGCCGCGGCTCTTTATCTCCTTCCTCCCAGAGGAACCCTTTCAACTCCTGTGCAGACTCGTAAAACCTCATATCCATACCTAAGTTGGCGAATTCGCAAGTACGAAATGTAAAGTCAAGTACTTACATTTCTCTGCGCTCTCACTCAGGGCTGTAATAAGATATACATTCTATGGTTTTTTAAACTCGCCAATCAAGGTAAAGTTTTATCTTATCGAAATATTTCCCAATGCTTCTGGATAAATTATGTTTATATACATGTTTAAATATTTAAGTTGACTGCACTTAAATTAAATCTATTCTATTCAAAGTTCAAAAATCATCAAAAGTGATTAGATATATTTAAAATTTTAATTTATTGAAAGGTAATTATATCAATTTTGAAAATATTATTATGATGATATGTTTAGTATAAATTGTTCATCTTTTAGGTTTATATCTATGAGAATGATAGAGAACATTTTAATAAATTGAGAAAATTCTAAATCTTCAGCGCCGAACGTTTCTTTTTCTGAATGAGGGTAAAATCGAACATTTCTCTCATATGAGAACTATTCAACGCGTGATTTTACGTCATATACGTTCAGTCTTATTAAATAGAAATTAACTTTATTCTTCGACAGGATTGTCATCGTCATCCTGAGTATTTCATCATAAAATTAACCATCTTCGACTTGATTAACATTCTCTTTATTGTTCGATCTTATTTATTTCCTTAAAAGTTATTTTTAGTTTACTTGTCTAAATTGGAAATTGAAACTCTTCTCTGATCTCTGAGTGTAAGTTAAATTCAAGTTTTAAAAACATTAATAGAGAGAATGATTATAAATTATAGAATCTTCATTTCATTTAGATTGAACATGGCTGAAATCCTAAACGACATTGTATCTGAAGAGTATTTGAAGGTAAAAGAAAATATTAAATGCTTACTAGCCCATAAAAAATAATTATTAAACAATTTTAACAGAAAGCTTAAATATTACATCATTTGATTGATTAATTGATTGCGTCACTAACCTCATTATCATCAACATTGTATTTCATTTGCAGGAATTCGAGAATAAGTATAATGACGAGCGGAAATTGGGCACTTTGAAAAATGACACGATATTCCAGTATTCTTGGTGTTTGGTAAGCTCATTAGGCAAATTAGTATTATTTAGTTTTTATCTTCAATTAGTTTCAATAAGAAATAGTCAAATACATGATATTTAAAATGATTAGTTAAAATCTTTGATTTGTATTTCATTTTTAGGTTCGCTCAAAAAATAATTCTGATATCAGAAGAGGCGTTCAGCTCCTGGAAGAACTTTTGTCGAGTAATAAAAGAATAATTGCACACTTTGCTCATTATCAGATTAAATATAAGATGTTGATGGGATATTAATATTGAGCCGCGTGAGTTGGCTCTGCATGAGTTGTATAAAATTTGGATTAAGAATAAAATTAATAAATTGCATGTCCGAATTCCCTTTGGAAAACAGGTAACACAGAGAGAGATCTGAAGAAAGACTATCTCTACACCGTGGCCATTGGCTATGCCCGGCTAAAGGAATACACGACTTCAATCAAATACGTCAAAGATCTCCTTCAGGTTTCATGTCCTAATCTTTCCAATCAAGATCTTGACCTTTCATTGCTTTTCAGATTGAAGCAGGAAACCGTCAGGCTCAAGACTTGGAAAAGGCAGTGAGGAAATCAATGGAATCTGGTAAATCTCCAAACCTTTCACATTCATAATACCAAAATGTTGTGAATGGTCTGGCTAAAGAATCCAATTCCATTTCAGATGCCATTAAAGGTGCTGCGATTGCTGGTGGGGGAATTTTGGCTGTTGGGGCAGTTGTTGCATTGGGATTCGCCTTATTGAAGAAATAACTCACACATTCGTCTCAAGAAGTCTTAAAGAAGAAAGTTATGAATCCTTAATTACTAAATAGTTACGTTAAAATGTTCGTTATAATGAATGTACAATGCAAACCAAATTATGAAATATAATTAATATATGAAAATTCGAAAATAAGCTACGTTGTTCGCCAATGGTGAGATATGAAAAATAAATCTGGTATATCTACACAAATTGTAAATTTTTCTCAATTTATTTTCAGAATGGGAAAAGTCCCGAATTAATTTAATTATTAACACTACCTAGTTAATATTTACGCCAATTAAAATGTACAAAAAGTAATTGTAATGACATGGAATATTAAAGGCTAATCAAATATTTTTGTAAATACTACCAATACAAATAGAAAAGAGAACTTGAATGAGCAAAATGAAGGAAAATGACCATTTTAAAATGTGAAATTTTGAGTATAGTCGTATTCAATGGTTGGAATGACGGCTTGGACGAACTTGAGAAAGATGATGAGGTACATGTGAACCCCGAGTTCTTTCCCGCCCTCCGTCACCGTCTCGATGATCTTCTTCATGACCTCGGCGTGTCGGCATGGGTGAACGGATGCGGCGACCACGTTTGGCAAATTCGGATGGTTTTCCATTGTTACCGTCTTCTTGGCATGATCCTGACTTACGTCCTCGTACATTTGCTCAACCGGAAGAACCTCGCGTTTCTCGTTGTACCCAAATAGCCAGAGTCGTGGGGTTTGATAATATTTGTCATATCTAGAAATTATTATAAATTCAACCATATTAATTTGTTTGTCTATATTGACATTGTATAAAAATAAATAAAATAAAGTAAATAGAAGTAAATAAGTAAAAATATAAAAATAAAGTAAATAAGTAAATTCTGATAATAGTTATTAAGTAATTACTATATACAAAATGTTAATAACATCAAGTACGTTATATGAAGATCATAAGTTCGGGTTTGAATGATTTCTCCAGAATCATCGTTAGTTGACTTTTGTTCCTTTGCGGGGATAAAGCTGTGAGGATCAACTTCATCCAGAAGACCAGCCGTTTCGAATTCATCCATGTCCAGAGCATCTCCTTCGTCATCAGAATTGCTGTTTTGAACTTCGACGCCCTTTGAACCTCCAGAAAGATTTTCATTTTCAAGGCTCATGTCAACAACTTTTTGTTCCAATGTCGTCTCATAATGATGTGTGTCCACCCAACCACCTTAGAAATTCAATTCATGCAGCTATTCATTAATCAATTTAAAACGAATTTAAAATAAATGTAAAATTGTTTATAATTTGCAAATTAATAAATAATTTAAATAACCTTCATCATCATCAGGTTCTAAGACTTTTTCATTAACATTATCGTATTCCATCTGAAAAATAAATAAATTTTAAATCTTTTATACATTGTCTTGCTGCATTGAAGTACCTTGTGCTTGTATATCGTGGGGTTGTGAAAGTTTGCACAAAGGCAAATTAATTTTTATAAATGCTGATGATTTTCACAATAATGAATTTTATAATTGAAAACCGACCTGTTTGCAGCGTTTGTAGCAAGGTACATTTTTTGTTATAAGAAATTGCTTTTCTTTCGGCAAATATGATTTGGTTCTTGAAGAATCTCCAGCCGACCATTGCCAAGTTGGGCAGTGATGGACAAGATGGTCTCCGGCAGCCACGAATTCTTCAGGCGTAATAACACCAGTTTCTTGAAATTTTGATGCTTTCAACACAGGTGTTAAATATTCAGCAACTCCGAGAGCTGTCCCTTTCATGGAATTTAACACGTTCTGCATTTTTCGTCTTCTTTTGACCCTAATCGATTCTAATAAAGGAAAGATTAAAAATAGTTTAGTAAAGAAGTTAAAATTAAATTGAAAGCACATCATTGAAGAACCAAACTAAACCAAATTAATTACTTTTACAATTTTTCAAATGCGCATTTTCATCCCAAGTAAATAGTTATATATGAAAGATTAGTTTAAGTAAATATGTAATTATGATTAAGAAATGACTCAAGAACAGCTGCTTTCCGTTTATGTAGTCAATCTAATGTTTTATAAATGGATTTCGTAAACAGGTTACATTGAGGATTTACATGAGACATCATCATATGAGAAATCAATGGAGTAATATCTCTTTTAAATAAGATTCTAAATTAACAATGAAATAAGTGAAATTACCTTAAATAAAGATCCGATTAATTAAGCTAATTGTAGATAATATAATAATAAGTTTATTTTAGCTTTGACTTTAATTATCTTTGTCAATAAATTGAAAAAGAATAATTAAAATAAAGTCAAAGCAGAGCAAATGCAACTTTATTAGAGAAGTCACTGGGGCATAATGTAGTGCAAGGTTTGGATCTTTCTTATTTCTCCCTCTTTTAATCTTTTCACGAGACATCAAATCGTTCAATTTGCTCGATTTGTCTTTCTTATACATTAATTGCTTTAAAGGAAAAAGGATTGCTATATGCGCATCAATGCAAGCTTCCCCCAAAAGAACCCTTTTACCCTTTGTTCACAACAACGCAAATAATACAAAATAAATGCGTTATATATTTATTATTACTTATGTATATAACAATATTTACCGAAATAGTATTTACACCATTTACATACTTGCTACATTTTTATAACATTATAAGCCAATTCACTTTCATACATTACAATTAGGAGAT
>VJMY01001460.1:0-12445 GCA_009869795.1 Neelides sp. FZ-2019 | reverse complement strand
GTGATTAAAATGAGCCAAGATCAAATGAATATATTTATTAAATATTAAGTATGTATTTGCAGTTATGCAGTAAAGGAAGCGTGCGTAAAAAAGCCTAGTTGACTTATTGTTTAAGTCAAGTATTTATCACGCCCAAAGTGCTACAGTCTCAATTTGGTAGTTATATAACGTGTGAATTGGAGCTATTGAATATAAACTAATACTTAAGTAGGCTAGTCGAGTCGAATTTCAACCTGATGTTGTGAGGTAGAAGATTTTTGCCATTTATCGAATTGGATTTCGTACTTGTAGGTAGTAGACTTAGGAGTAGTGTGCCATCCTGGATCGTACTGTCGTGACCTGTGGAATATTCTTGATGCTATAGTCGTCATTTGTGCCCTCATCGCGTTCATTTTCACTACGTGAGTGCTTCTCTCAAACTCTTCAATTTTTATTTTTTCCATATCTCTCTTCATTTCACAAGGAAAGTTTTACAGAGGAAGACGAGGATCATAAGAGCGTGTTTGAGATTCAACCGATCTCTTCCCTTTTCAAAGCCTTAAATCCAGTTTTCCTCTTCAATTGTAGGGCAGTGAAGTAAAAATTGAATTATATTATGCCAATATTTCTCCTTTGCTAAAAACCTCATTAAAAGCAATATTGATATTTACTTATTACTACGAGAATTATAGGCTATTAAAATGTAAAAGGCTAAATAAGTTAAGTTATCAAACACTATTAGAATTTAACTTAACGTTTAATCTTGAACACGTATGCAAGTTTTTATAATAATTACCTTTTTAACTCTATTAATCCTTGGTATTACTAATTAATGACACATTTTGAGGCAAAGTAATCTGAACTTAATTGCGAGCTAAACGCCGCTGCTGTTGACTTTCTCTGATTCCTTTCACTTCCATCAGAGCAAATGCTTTTAACTCTTTTGTTTGACTAACGAGCCTTTTGTGTGAGGCGACTTTGGGTTCGTGTGAAGTAGTGGGAGTATTTAGCTTGGGCGCTCATTACCACCACGTGGATGATACTCTTAACAGTCATGTAACAACTCCAGGGGTGGCGGCGACGGTGCGGGTACGTCGGGCATAACGAGCGACATCAGTTCCAAGCTCAACACTATCAAGTCACTCCGAGTCCTTCGGGTTCTTCGTCCGTTGAAAACGATCAAGCGGGTTCCGAAGCTTAAGGCCGTCTTTGACTGCGTTGTCAATTCCCTCAAAAACGTCTTCAACATTCTCATCGTCTATTTGCTCTTTCAGGTCTGTTGCAGTTTTCTCTTTGACCTCTTTTATATGACTATATCTATGAAATATCAAGTTTCCTGGTTTTTGATAAAAAGTCAAAGGATTTGACGTTTCGATCGTTGGCACCGTAAAAGGCTTTATTTAGCTGGTAGATGCATAACGTGTAGGTATGTATATAATATGCCTACCTAGTTTATTTAGTTCAACTCGGGTATTTAGCTATTAAATACACGAAGGCGTTTGAAGAGAGGCACTTGTGCATGAAATGGATATTTCCTTCAATGGCGAAATAGAAGGAATGATGATAAATTATGAAAATGTCGTTTGCAGTTCATATTCGCCGTCATTGGAGTCCAGCTGTTTAATGGGCGGTTTTGGTACTGCTCCGACGAGAGTCGAATGACTGAGCAAGAGTGCCAGGGTTATTTCTTTAAAATTCCCGACTCCGGTCCGCCGGAGCTCGAAGAACGAGAGTGGCAAAAGCAGAGTTTTCACTACGACGATGTTCTGGTCGCCATGCTGACTCTCTTCGCCGTCCAGACTGGAGAAGGATGGCCAGGGTATATAAATCTTATTAGGCCTACTTATATGACGTTGATATGCTCCTAAGAGAGGGAAAATGGAGAATAAAAGCTCAATCATTTCCTTTCAACTCTAGAATCCTTCAAAACTCCATGGCCGCCACAGAGGAGAACATGGGCCCGATTCAGCACTATCGGATTGAAATGGCCATCTTCTATGTTGTGTACTTCATTGTGTTCCCTTTCTTCTTTGTGAATATCTTCGTGGCTTTAATCATCATTACTTTCCAAGAACAAGGAGAGGCCGAGTTGCAAGACGGAGAAATGGACAAAAACCAGGTGAGCTATTTCCATTGATCTTATAATCTAAATAAAGCCGCAGCCTGGAAGAATTGAAGGAGAAAATAATTATTCATTCATTGGGGACTTAGAAATCCTGCATTGATTTCGCAATCGGAGCACGTCCGCTGGAGAGATACATGCCAAAAGATCGTGACTCGATAAAATATAAAATCTGGCGAATGGTCGCCTCGACGCCTTTTGAGTACTTCATAATGATGCTCATCGTCCTCAATACTCTCTTACTCATGATGAAGGTTCGTTGCTTTAAAAGCTCATTACTCTTTATAAGTACGAGTCACTTTGTTTAATCATTGAAACTTTTTGGCCCGTTTATTTAAACACTCACTCATTTGTTTAAAAGTATCTTGAATGAATATAATAGCTTTTTAATAAGTTACAAATGGGAAATACTTATTTTAGCACTACACTAACGATAAGCGCCTATCACATTATGCAGAATTATCTTAATTATAGAAAATAATTAAATAGAAAGTTTGCTCATTAGATCATTTTTAAATAATAGCTTTTCACAGAAGATTTATTAGAATTCAATGCATAAATATTTATAATTACAATTAGAAAATGTTTGACTATTAAAAATTTAGTGTAGCGTTATTGTTTTTATATTAATAAGATAATACTAATTAATAATATATGTATATATTAATACTTTTTATTAATTTGTAAACAATTGTTATAACCTTTGCTTAGAATTGGATCTAAAAAAAAGATTATGAAATTAGTATAGACCTGTTCCATTAGACAAGGGAAATGACACATTGAAACCCTTTTTTGCGCTCGTCTAATCATGGGATTTTCTTATATCTCACATTGCGCCAATCCAGCAATCCAAATTAATATTTAATACGATTAATAAGCATAAAATAACTACTAAAAAATGTTAATTTGGATTGCCACACCGGAGCATTTCCTAATATTAATTTAATTCTAAATTAACTTACAGGGTTGTAGCAAAACATGATTATTTGCATTTATTGTCATTTTAATAGTTTTCTTAAAACAGAAATATTGTTTAAATTTTATAAAAGAAAATTACAATATTTTATTTTTAAAATCTTAAAACCCGCCAAACAGCCAAAAAACCGCCATTGGTGAATTTACAATATACAGTACGGGTTTCGACTTTTTGGGGACTGTGAAACATTGTCGGGTTTAAATCCTTTCCTTATCTAATGGAACGAGTCAGCATTCTGAGAAATATAAATATTTAAAGTAGTTTGTGTAAAAGGGATTTTGAATTTAATTGTCGTAGAATAAAAATAAGCACACTTTAATTACCATTAAACAGGATTGAAATGTTGTTCTGTCTTTTAAAATATTTTGTCCTGAACTCACGGGAAAGAACTCGAGAGTGAAAATTTAATTGAAAAATGACTTACCTCTCTTGTTGTAACTATGCATGGTATTCACAAACTATACAGACTAGAAACTCGAGTTAATCTTATGCATGTGCATGGAAATTAAGGAATTCGCATTTTGAGTCGAGGAAAGGGGATAGTTTTGAAGTGAAATTCATTTTGCATGAAATATTTAGAATTACACTTTCACTTTACAGAAATAATGTCATGATCTTACAAATATTTTCACAATTCATGTAGCAAAAAGTTTTTCAAGTGCATGTTACTTACTATTATTTATGTGTAATATTACTACAAGTTTGAAGGAATGAAAAGTGAATTGATATTTTCTATTGGGAATATCCGCACTAATCCATAAAATTTTATCAAATTAAATAACATACTAAATATTCAATATGGAATTTGGCATGTTTAGTAGTTGATAATGGAATAAATTAAATATAAAATGATGCAGACAAAATTATATGAAAATTATGTCTGAATCTGCTAACCTCATGATATGCTATGATACTTAAAGAATTAAGCATGAAGGCTTTATTTTAGCATTTTATTTTTTTAACCGTATTTAACTAAAATCTAAATCTAGTTTGACTTAAATCTTTTAAAAATTGTAACGAAAATGTAAGTTTTGAATGTATCTGGAATGAACCAGTGATATCTACTAAACTAATAATCATAAATTAGCAAATTATAATTATTTTTATGAGAGACAGAATGAATTTAAAAAAATGGAATGAAAAGAGAAAGTGTCTATAAAGTCTCTATAATTATAAAGCATTTATGTATAATGAATCTTGTAGTTTCGGTTGATCTTGATCCTATTTGATAGAATTCAATTACAAAACTACTATTTATCAATAGCTGTAATTTTTGTATGGATGCATCTGAACTCAAATGTAATTAGCTAAAGAAGGCAGTATTCTTACCTTTGCATTTTTGAAATGAACCCATCAGAGAAGTGCATGAACCTGTGAGGTGTCAAAACCATATGGTTTATATATTTAAATGCGTATTGTCTCGTTTCGTGTTTCACGACATCTCAATACTCAACTTATCTTTCTATCTCTCTCTCAAATCATTTGTGTTTATGTGAGCGTGGCCATCAGTGGGGTTGTTATTTTTTTGTCAATGTGTGAAAATGGGTCAAAAATTGTTTTGCCTTTCCAACCACTTGCCTCGAAGTGAAAGAGCCGGGCGAGAAGTCTGTATGTTTGTTGGGTGTGAATTGATAGTTCCATCGTCAGAGCGAAACGTACCAGGACATGCTTCATTACATGAACACGGCCTTCACTGCTCTCTTCCTCGTCGAGTGTCTCCTCAAAATCGTCTCTTTCGGGTTCAAGGTATTTTATTTTAGGCTTTCACTATAACTGCCGAGAAAACTCACTTTCTCTCAATTCTTTTTGATAGCCTCCATTTCAATCTACTCTTTTATGTACTTAAGTACTTATAGACTTTTTAAAAAGTAACTGATATTCTTCTTAAATATAATTTGATAATAGGACTTTGAATAGATCCTTTCGTGTTAAAAGATCTTACTTATTCTTATTTAGTAGATTTTATTCAATTACACATTTGGTTCAAGTGTATTTAGGTAATTCCTTTTCATGAAACTCTCTCATGACTCCGTTCTTCGATTTCATTTTCCCCTTCGTTTTTTCAGTGGATTCCTCTGATTATCCATCCTTTACCTATAAATATTTTCTCTTTTCATGACATTTTAATCTACAATATTAGCAAAGGTGTAAGAAATACTTAATTAGGAGAAAACTCCTATATTTAGTACTTTTTTTAATTAACTATTTGTTCTTGAATTTTAATAAATTAATTATTCGTTCTGTATTCAAAAAGGCACCCAACTTAATTAATACCTTATGATAAAACTAGTTCAGTTTTTTTGAAGGGTAATTGACGACGTTGAAAGGCATAGAAAGTGTTAATGGGAGTGTACCTAGATATACGATCATACGAGTTTTTGTTTATCAAGATCGCAAACCATTTTGATTTTTTCAAAAGGTAAGGACAAATAAAATTGCTTATTATTTTTCGTCTGCATATTATTATTAGTATTTTTCTATTTTAACTATCCAATGATATTGTTTTCTTCCTCTCTCTTTATGCGTATTTTGAAAGTAAATTATTTTAAGCAACAAGTTTGGTTTTCATATTTTACTCAACTTTTATAATTATATCGTAATAACCTTTTATCTTTGTTCGCCTCATTTCATTCTTACCATGGTTTCACACAAATCAACAAAAAACATGAAATTCCTGAGGAATTCAGAAGTTCTTTCATCTTTCAATATTCTCAAAATGGATAAATTCGATTTGCAATATCGAGAAACTTTAACAATGCACATTTACATTTGGGAAACATTTTAAAAAAAATAAAATAATTGTTTTTTTAACAATAAGGTTTCTATAAGGTTTCTAATGCTAAATCATAGGATATTAACATTATTACTCGTAGAACAAAGATAAAATGTTATTACGATAGATTAATCTCGCTAATAACCAATTATTCATAGACGATTCAATTACATGCTTTTTCATGTACTATCCAATTGTGTTGTCCATACAAAATTGTCAATTAGTGACCATGCCGAATGTTCATGAAATGGCAAAGGCTACTAAATCTGCATGATGAAATCCGACCATCTGAATGTTCGCTTACAATTAGTTCGATCGCGTCGGGAATTCCTCCATGATTTGTTTGGATTCTGACGCTAATTCTGTCATGTAAACCCGTTCCTCGTTCAATTTACTGGCCTGAAATGAAAGCCAACTTATGCATTAATAAACTCATACATAAATACAATTATGTGTGTCTACTTCAATGCAGCTTGTAATTCCATTTGGCTTGTTTGAAATGAGCTCGTTTTTATGCTTCGCGTTTGGCTTTAATAGACTCAAAAGAGTTGAATGTTCTGTGAATCTTGGAAATCCCCTGTTTCTCCGCCTTTGCACCATGAGCACGGCATCTTGATTGAACGTTGAATGCATCTTGAATTCATAAATCAATATATAAATAAGGAATGGCATGAATCAAAGCACTTAATTTTTAAACTACTCATGTACTTTATATACCCCACACACTTTTCAAAAAAGAGTCTTTTGCCTATTTCAAATCATATTTACGGCTTTTTATTTAAATTGGCATAAAAAGGATTCTATTTGAAAACTGTGGAACAATTTGAGCAGTATTTACAAATTGGTAGTAATTAGTAATTAGACTTGTTTAGACTTATTAGATTAGAATCAATTAGAAATTTAGAAGCTTTTACTCATATTTATATTATGCAAATGTTATTTCCAAATATGATTAACAAATAATTGTATTTAGGTTAAATATCCTTTTGCCTTTGATTTGATAGAAAGTAAAAAGGTAATTAAGTTCAAAGAGACTTTGTCTGAGACAGCGATATTCAAATGAGCGCTTGGGTGGAAGAGGAAAATCTTTGATTTGACTTTCAATTGACTCAATTTAGAGTTCGTTCGATATTTTATTGTCTTTAGTATTATCACCAGCCCCAAAACTACGAGGACATTCTCATCTATGCCAATTTAGTCCTCACAGCCCTCTTTTCATTTGAATGCGTCTTCAAAATCATTGCTTTGGGAGTAAAGGTAAACATTTTGAACAAATTCTATCTAATCACCACATCTTTTTCTTCTACTTTCTTTTCCTTTAATCAAATTATCTGTATTCTTGTCTGCCTGTCCTTATTATAAAATATATTGTATTTATTTATACATTAAAAAGGTCTTTTATTCCTTTTAAATTGCGAATATAATGAAACGTAGATAGTCAAATAATTCTTAATAATTAATAAAGTAATATAATTTATTTAATTTTACACTAAGTTTTTAAACATAATATGTAACTAAAATTTACAAATTAATATTCTTGTTAATCCTTCATTTGCTCATTTTTATTTCAGATATTTTTACTAATTGGTTAGTTATCCTCTTTGATTAGTTTAGATTTTAACTTTTCTCCTTGTCCTAATTTAAATGATGAAGTCTTGAGAGCATTATTTACTTTCTCTATAGATCTTTTTTATAAGCCCAGACAATTTAGGTCCCTAGAATTAATTTAAGTAATTATTTCCAAGCTTGTTTGGCTAAAAGCCCTCAAATCCTCATCTTACCTAACTAAATTTCATATTACAAGTCTATTCATCATTCTTGTTTCTTGTCTTTATACACATTATTTCTTCTATTAAGTTCCTTTATCTCCACCATGTTGTTTCCCCTTAGAATTTGATTTTTGAAGGCAATTAATACTCGTCTAGTGTCAATTTACTTAATTTTCCATAACCTCATTTTGAAAATCCCTTTGACTTATGCTACCTTTAGGACATCAAAATCCTTTCTTCTCTTTTTGACCTCAAGAAGCAGGAAAATAATCAATAAGTTCTCCCCGCCTGCCTCTCCCTCAATCGGAGTCTGAGAGATAAAATTTCAATTTGTAGTTGAACGAATTTGAAGAAAAGGGCTCAAAGGGAAATGAGTCCATTTGTATTCACAAATTAAACTCTGTAGAGATGAAATGAGGCATGAAAAGAAGTCAAAATAAGCTTAAGGACAACAAATGAAACATTTCTCATTCCCATAATGTTAATACAATATAGAATTTCTTCAAAGACCCTTGGAATGTCTTTGACTTCATCACTGTCATTGGAAGCATCATTGACGCCCTGGTTGTGGAATTTGGAGTAAGTTCTTTTTAATTAAATATTTCTCATTTCTGCAATTCAAGTCTCCTAGTGATTCTTTGTTATTTATATTTATATTAAAAATAATATAACGATTTCGTTCAGATTGCAATTTATTTAGTTTTAGAGTTTTTCACAAGAATGATACCAAATTAATATGACTAATTTTTAGCTTAATTTCATCAATTTGGCTTTCCTTCGTCTTTTTCGAGCCGCTCGGCTCATCAAACTCCTCCGACAAGGCTACACAATTCGGATCCTTCTTTGGACATTTGTGCAATCGTTCAAAGCTCTTCCTTACGTCTGCCTTCTCATTGCCATGCTCTTCTTTATTTATGCCATTATCGGGATGCAGGTAATTAAAACTTGATTTTTATTGAATTCTTATTGAATTAATAAAAAAGTTGAATAATTTTTAATTAGCTAAACATTAGTATACTAATATTATTAAAAGTGTGGTTAAAGCTAATCAATTATTGTCCAACGAATAAAATTATAATTTCCTATTGTTAGTAAGTAGAATAACAAATTGAAATGATTTCTAACTAGTACATTAGAATTTAGAATGAGTGGTAGAAAATCCAATAAGTTTGGATATAATTGGATTCAATAATTGAGATACCGAATATTTAAATTCTTGGAATTGACTCAATATAATGTGAAGGTCTTCGGAAACTTGAAGTTTGACCCGGATCTTTCCATCAACCGGCATAACAATTTTCAGTCCTTCTTTGCAGCCCTACTTCTCCTTTTCCGGTGATTCTCTCAGTCTCAGCTACCTTCCATACATAACTTACATTTTTATAGTTTTCCCTCTAGTCCTTATAAATTGCAGTCTATGGAGTCTCTGATTATATCAGTATTAGAGAATGATTCACTGTCTTTGTGTTTGACTTTTTATATTGTTCATTTATTTAGTGGGTTTAACAAGTATAGGCACTTGGCCTTCACTTCATCTTTTAGAACTCTTATATGTAAAAAGTAGCTATGAATTTTGTATGTAGGGTTTTGACTCTGAGATTTTTGTAAGTTTACTTTTTATAATCTATTTGCATATTTTTCATGGGCTCATTACACGGACTCACTCAGCTCTTGATATTCATGAGTACCTTACCATGGTAGACCTTAAGAGCTGGGAGGGATCTCAGTATTTTTTACAAATGTTGGCAGTATTTGTAATACGTGTAGTAATCTTATGTATGTATAAGCTATACATGTTTCAATTCTTAATATCTTTAGATTTACTCGTGCAATTTTTGTAAATCTCTTTCTCTTTCATCTTTCTTATTTTAATATTCTTCATAAATGGGATAGAGATGTAGAATTTCTCATTGACATATTATGCGTTTGTAGACCGTACTTACTATACAGTTGCATAAAATATCTAGTGTTCCATAAATGTAAATCTTTTTAAAAATGTAAATTATTGTATTATATTGGGCATGTGCTTAACGGCCGACAGCCGACGTGCTAAACAGGGGACTTGAATAGCCGACTATTTATTAGTTTTTCCTATTCAGAAAAACAGCCGACGTTGTTATGAACGTCGACTAGAAATTAATACTCAGTTTTATACAATTTTAAGGTAAAAGTTTAAAGCTACATACATACATTTAATTTTAATTATCTGAATAGCCGACTACTATTAATTTAACTTTTTATTCTATAATTTGTGAGCGTCACTTGTTAAGTTATATTATTTTATATAAGTAATATTATATAAGTTACATAAGTAAGTAAGAGCGTTATTTTTTCATAAAATTTTTTTTTTTAATATTTATTTATTTAGAATGGCATAAATTAGTAGAATAATCAACATCTTTATAATTTTTGCTATTTTTGTTATTATAAATTTTCTTTATAATTCCCATTTAAAAAATATAATAATTTTACCTTACCTTGACAAAATGAAGAGTTTTTGAAAGATGGATTTTATTATGTAAAACTCCTCGTATTGATGTTCTATATTTTTATTATTAAATACCTGAACAACTCCACCCTGTTTTCAGAATAGGAAAACCAAGTGTCGGCTGTTTCTATTCGGCTATTAAGCACGTCGTCTGTTTTTAGAATAGGAATACAAATGTTAAAATGTCGGCTGTCTTTAGTCGGCTGTTAAGCACGTCGGCTGTTTTCAGAATAGGAAAATCAATGTCAAATAGTCGGCTATTTCAAGTCGGCTGTTTAGCACATCGGCTGTCGGCTATTCCGGACTTATATAAAAAAAATACGGTTTTTAATCATTATGAAATCATTAAGATGAAATTATGAAATCATGAGTTTTGTACGATTTACTAAATTAAAATACTATTTACTAATAGAAAGCAAGTAAATGAATTAGTACTCACATTCAGAAATTAATATTTTAAAAGTAGAAAAGCTGGTTAACATCACTGATAGTTGCGACATTTGTGCGAGTGTTCTTTGTTCATTGTTAGTGTTGTTTCATCAAATCTTAAAACGAGAGTGTCACACCACTACATATTCTGGAGCGATTGAATGTAGTCTATTCACTGTACACACTTACCTATACTGACGACTGAGAAAAGACTCAATCTCCCACAAATTCACACAAAACTTTGAATTGGAGAAAGTAGAAATATTTGCACAAAGGGGCTTATCATTTATTTCACATTTTGTAATTTCCTTCCTTTCTGCCCTTTATATTACTCTTAATAATACTCTTTAAAATTATGAGGATAGGATTACACATAAGTAAGCCCTATAATTCATTCCATCAAAAACTTTTTTGAAGTTGCCTTAAGCTCCAAACCCATGTTGATGCTGACTGAGCTCAATATTATTAATAATACATTATTTAAGAGCCTCGAGTGTTTTATGGTAATTTTCAAACTATAAATTTCTTCGTCTATCACGTTGAAATTACAAAAGGTAGGTAAGTTAAATAACTCACAAGAAATAAGAACGAACATTGAAAGGAATAAGTTTAAGGAAAAAAATATAAAGTTAAATCACTTTAACAAATTGATTTAACTTTATGTTTATTGTTTACAAGGATTTTTGAGATTTCAAATGTTTATTTTTAGTGTTTTAGCTAAAGTTAAGGGACAATGCGTTGAATAGTCTTTACGTATAAGCCAAAATATTGTCCCAAAACCGACAAAAGAGAGATTCTGAACCAAACGTGATTAAAATTTTTTTTAGAATGAACGACGGCTATAATTGGAGATGCCTTTACTTTTCTCGTAGGTCTTTGGTAACATAGACATCGCCGATCCAGGTTCAGCTATAACGCGACATAACAACTTTCGCAATTTCCTCCAGGGCCTCATGCTACTTTTCCGGTCAGTATTGTCTGTTGACCTCAAACAACAACAATACAATTAGTTTATAATTATAATATAATTATATAATAATCTCTATACACCAGAATTAATTAGCATTTTATAATACCTTCAAATACTACCTTTTGCCATTTGACTTTCCCATTTTTGTACCCAATTTCAAAATTAAAATAGTCACTTAAATATGACAAAAACCATAAATAATTCAATTGAATCTAAAACATTTTTTCAAATTCTTACACAATATGTATTATTATGGGTTAAATGATAAATACCTACTTGAATTCTCTAGAGGGTTAATATTTTTTTATTTCCAAATTTCCCGAACTTTCACATTCAAAATGAGTTTAATAAAAAAAATTCTCCTGTGAAATTTCTATTATTTGGATAGCCTCTATTGCTGGAAACTTTAATTTTAATTCAGAGTTTGAGTCCTTCTTTGTCTCGTACTGTGTATTTTTTATATTCACCCTTTAGCCATTTCTCAACCCACCTACATGTAAATATGAGACTTAGGAAAAAACCATAATATTCATTTTCATTATACATACTGAGAATGCAGCTCAATATTTCTTCTAATTATTAAGTCTTATACCATCTCGAGTCATTTTGTGAAAAATGATAATATAAATACAATCTATGAATGTCCTACTCTTTTTTGGTTCAAGTTTGATATATGTATACTTTTTTTCTCTCTCACTTTCAGTATGCAAAAGCCATTGCGAATTTGCAAGTATTTCGGGAACGTGGGGTGAATGCCTAGAGTTAAAACAGCTCACCAAATGCTCAACCTCTCATTCAATGTACCCTACCACCGACGTCAGTCTCCCTTGTATTTCTCCGAGAGTTTTACATATAAGCTTTTTAATGACCAAATTACAAAGCTGTTCTTTCTTCTCAACCCTGATCCTAACATGAAAGGCCGGATTTTTTGTTTTGCCC
>VJMY01001459.1:0-12470 GCA_009869795.1 Neelides sp. FZ-2019 | reverse complement strand
TGAGGATCTTCAGTGAAGGAATTTGGTTTATTCTTAAAGTAGAAAGTACAACCAACAATGTTGTTTAATTTGAGAAACTTTTTGATATTCAAATCATTTATATCATCACAGATTAATTCATTCTGAAAAGAAGAAAAACTGAATTTAATATTTTTATTTTTTAATATGTTAATTACTATAAATGAATACCTCTTTGAAAACATATTGATTGAAGATGACATGAGAAGAAACAAGAAAAACTAATTTCAGTAATTTGTTGTAATCCTCAACTTGGTTTTCTTGAAAATCTTCACCACAAATGACAAGAAAAATGAAATCCGTTTCCTTGTAGATACCAAATTCCTTGCATTTTAACCTTTTAATTTCTAATATAGAAATACCCTGCTTTTTATTGGCATATCCAAATTCGACATTTTGTCCATAAAGTGATTGACTTATGAGCCTGAGAACATTTTCATTTTCTACGCGATTCCATCCAACAATCCCGACGACTTTTAATGGAATTTGTCCAAATTCATATTTACTAAATTCAATCTTTTTCACATTTGAATCAACGACAAGTTTTCCATTTTTGTCTTTTAAAACGCCATCTGATAAAATAATTCTGCAATTATAATATTAAAAATTGAAGTTAAGTATAAATTTAAATATGTATAATTTATATAAATATATCATATTTGGAAATATCAATTAGATAATTTAATGTTATTAACATTATTTTAATAAATATTTTAGTTCAAATTAATTTGTTGTAAGCATTGTATTCAAACCTTTTCGACATTTCAGGTAATGCTGATGAAAATTAATCAATGGGAATTAATAAATTTCAAAATTGAATTTTGAATATAAATTTAAAACAGTGTAAATACTAATCAAATTGAAATTTGAATATTAATATTATTTTTAGTATTGTTTGATAAAATTTTGGAAATAAAGGTAAAATCAAAATCGAATAATAGCAGTTTTCATAAATGAAAAAATATGAGCGATAATCGGTTAAATTGGATCGAAAGACAAAAGTTTATCTAAATCTAATGCACTATCGGAATAATTCTAAGTTCTATATACAAATTATAATCATGTTTTTTTTATTTATCTCGACTATCAACCATTTACATTTGCACGAAGACATGAAGAACATTATTATCAGCATTCATTTCACTATATTGCCTATTCGAGCTTATAAGGTTGAGACTCGTGATTGTGAATCTTTAAGCTCAATTTACGTCATATGCCACGTTGGCACATTTTATATCTTGTTTAACCTAACCTACCGAAGTCTTTGGAAGTTGGTGACTTTTGGACTTTTAATGTTGAAAGCCCAAAGATTAGGAAACTTAAAAACGTTGAGTTTAAAGTCAAGAGAAGTTCGATTCCAATTTCACAATACTATATTTCCACAAGGACTCCTATCAATAGTGCTGATGTGATTCCAAAAATGGTTTAGACTCGTTAATGATGATTCATGAGAGTTATGATTATATTCTTTTAATTAGTCATTACATGCTATCAACAACTACGGAATAAAGACACAGATCTTTGTTCTACGGTTCTAAATTATGGAATGATTATAATGATAAACTTAAATTCATTATTTATACCGATAGGAAACAACTTGAAGTAAACTTAATAAACCTTCTCCTGATTGAACAATAAAAATATAAAATCAACACATTACTATCTATATTCTAGGAAAAAAATTGTGTTATTTTGCCTCTTTTAATCTTTTATATATAATTTAAATTATGTAAATTCTTTTAATGTAAATATGCCAATTTAAGGAAATAAATTATATTAATAGTAATAATTTTTATTTTATTACATGAAATTGAAAATCACGTCTATTAAATTAATGGTAATATGAATATCATATTACTAATATGTACATATTTAATATAAGCCTTAAATATGAATAAATTTGATATTTAATTTATAAAATGTTAATATTGTTAAAGATAAATTTTAATTATTTCACTCTTTATGTAAGTATGTAAAACCCAATGTTTAATTATTTTAATAAAACAAAAATTAATAATTGTCTTCTAAAATTAATCAAAGTCGTTTATTGCCCCCAGACGAATTCTCCTTTCTGAATTTTTATAGGAATCTTGAGAAATTCCACCTCGATTGACTTGGATGTTAATTTGCTTTTGCTCCCCATTGCACACACACGTGGCTGTCACAACCAATTTCAATTTCTCATCAATTGACATTTCGCAAGTTAATTGCTGCACGTCATTTCCATTTGGCGGAATGTTGTTAAGGTTAAATTCCCCGATTTTCTCATTCTTCTCAGGCTCTTTCTCGTTTTCTCCTTCTCGCACAACCCACCTGACTGTTTTCTGTCCCGGATAAAGTGTAAAGTATTTGTTCGTAGCTTTGAATGGAAATTGCTTGCCTTTGTGCAGAATTTTATCAAAGATCAACTCGCGTTTTCCGAATCTTGAAGAATTTGTCTCCACTCCAAAAGATATTGGCAAAACCTCGAGAATTTCTGCACTTTCCGCACTTGAATTCAATTCTCCATTAGCTCGGGCTGCTTCAAAAGCTGCGCCGTAGGACACTGCCAATTCTTTGTTCACTTTGTCATGGAGCTTTTTATCTCCAAAGAGTTCTTTAACGACTTCTCTTATTTTGGGAAGATTCGTCGTTCCTCCGACCAAAACCACTTTACTTATATCCTCCATTTTAATATTTGAATGAACAATTGCCTTTAGAATTTCTGACTTCATATCTTGGTAAAAAGGTTCCAAGGCTTTTTCCAAATCTTTCCTGGTCAAGAGAAAGCTAAAATCAGTGGAATTTTGAAAGAATTTTAACATTTCAAGTTTAATGGCCTTGGGGCATTCCTCGCCTGATAAATCCCGCTTTCTCTTTTCAATTTCCCATTTGAGTCTCGACATGCGCATTCGACCGTCTATTGAAAACTCTCCAGGTTTTAGTTCTTCAATATCAATGCCATGGAGCTCTTTGTATTTGTTTCGTACAAAAGTGTAAAGATAATTGTCAATGTCTTGTCCACCTAAGTGAGTATTTCCAGAGGTGCATTTGACTTGGACTTGGCGGGCAATTTGCAAAATTGTAATGTCAAGCGTTCCGCCCCCAATGTCTAAAATGAAAATTTTTTGTCCCATTTCAAGGTATGGGCGGTAGGCGTAGGCAACAGCAACGGGTTCTGAAATGAATTTAACGTTCTTTTTATAGTCAAATTTTTCAATTAAACCCATGAATTTTAAATTGTCAGTGGCCAATTTAACAGCGTTTTCTGTCGCTTCTTTAAATTGACTTGAACTTCCCGCTGGAATTCCAATCACTGCGCCGGCCAAAGTTCTCTTTTCGTTTTGTAAGTATTTAATAGCTGGGATAAACATTTTGAGCAAAATCCTGGCTGAAATTTCTTCCGGAGAAATGAAGACTTTTTCATTTCCATAATCAGCTACAAATTTCACCAGTTCGTCTTTTTTCCCATTTTCCGTGCCAACGTCAAAGGTCCAGTATTTTTTATCAATTTGCACAGTTTCATCTTCCAATTTTCTTCCCATGAGCCGCTTAGCATCCGAAAACGTCAATTTGGGATATTTGAAAGCCTCCTCGGCGGCAATTGTTCCAACCGTTGAAAAATTTTTGTTAATTTTGTCACTGTAAGCCACGACGGAGGGAATCGAAGGCTTTCCGTCTATTGGAATGTTGACGAATTCATCTTTTGTGTAAATGGAAACGGAGGAATAAGTCGTGCCCAAGTCAATTCCAATCCAGGCATTTGGATTAGGTTTATTTGCGTTGTTTTGATCAACGTAGAAATCCTTGAGTTCGAGTAACAAGTTCAAAATTTTTCCTCGCCCTTTTTCTTTCTTTGATTCGCTTTTGATTTCATCCAAGTCATATTTTAAAATTATGAAAACTGAATTACAGCTTTCATCATGGCATTTTTGAAAATCTTCGTTGGCGTAAAATTTCACAATTTCAAATTTTTGATCCATTTTCATTTTATAAGTTGCATTCGCCTTGATTAGTATCTCCGAAATGTTTAAGTCAAATTCCTTGTTCTCAATCCAAGTGTTAATGCATTCCTGTGAAATCTCATTTAAAGATTTTTTGAGCATTTTAATAATTTCTTCCGCATGGGGTGTTTGCAACAATTGAACAATTTGTTTCTCAAACGAACTAATCGACTCGGCAAGTTCAGTTTGTAAATGACTGGACAAACTATTAACATTTTTGAACTTTTCATGTTCAATTTTTACCAACATTTGTCGGAATCTTTCAATATGAGGTAATTTGAGCTTTTGAGCTTTGCTCTTTGCTTCAGATTCTTTCTCTGCATTCTGTGAAAGTTTGACTAAGCGATATTCTTTTATTCTAGCTAGAAATGAACTTTTTATTTCATCTTCAGCAAATTTCTCTTCTGGTGCTAAAGCTTTCATTGCATAATGTTGTGATTCATCCATTTGTTCAGTGAGAAGATAATTGACATTTGTCTTTGCTTTGAACTTCCGAATTTGATCTTCAAACTCTGTCGTGTAAAAGTTAAACCATTCATTAAGCAAAGCAGAATCAACTCTTAGCTCATTCTAGAAATATAAATAATATAAGTCAAATACCGCCGTTAAATAAGTTGTTAGCATTATTTTAATAGTTATTAAATTAATGTATAAGTAGTAAAAATTATCTCATAAGAGTAAAGGATTGTTTGATATATTATCTTATTTTTACTCTTTCCCTTTCATCGCCATTCCCCCTGGGAGAAAAATTCCCCATTGTGTCCATTTGAGACAAATCCATTGTGTCAGATCGAGAGTAAGAAGGAAACGGTGAATTGCGTTGTTGAAATTCATTGTCTCGTTTTTGTTCATTCAGTAGTAAATTGCTCATTAAATCGGAGGTGTCTGAGAGACAACTGGCATTGTTTATCTTAGCTTCTCTTTTGATTTCATATTCCTGTTCAAATAAGATTTTGAATTTGATCTTTTGCCCGGGTTTCTGAATATATTTACCCAAACAGTAGTATTCTTTATCTTCCCACATTGTCTCGTCATTAATTTGATCATCTACGAGAATTAGAAAGATTAAATGTGATAATTTTTTGATTAACGAAATTGAAATGATTAAAATTTGAAATTATTAAAATGAAAAATTATATATAAGTATGAGATTTCAATTTCATACCTTTAAATTGTTGTAAAACTTGTTCAATATTAATATTACAATTGATGTTTAATTTCCTTAGACTTTTCTCAATGGCAGAATAAGGATCATTCATTTTTGCTTGAATTAATTAATTATACGTTTAATTAAAAATTAATTAAAAATAATTTATTTATCTACAATATTTCTATATAGGAATAATTATTATTATTAAGATTTACATTTTAAACGTTAGTTGGAAATTAGGTGAAATAAAATTAGGATGAAAAAGTTAGGGTTATGCTTAATGAACTGAGCTTTGAGCAAATTAAATGAAGCTACTCTACATTTAGTTGAAAGAATGAAGAAGGATTTGTGGATTTCATATACATATTACCACTAACTCATGGTGATGCATCAAATATTTGTGACTCACACAGGCATGAAATAGATAAGAAATACTTTTATAATAAATAATACAGAGTGATTTATACTTTTACTTTATACTATTATCAATAATAAAAAGTATGCTTAATCAAACATGCTTATTTATTTTAATTATTAATCTATAATTCTTAAAATCAGCAATTTATCAATCAGCTATATAATTTTAGTTTGTCTAACTTTGTCATATTTAAAAGTTGGATATAACCTAAGTTATCTGTGAGTTTGAGGTGAAGATAAAGCATTAAATTCATAGATTTGAATATGGAAATTTAAAAAAATAACGTAGAGTAGTGTAATGGTTTTAATACTTTTAAATAACATTGTAATAGCCGCATCTCGAAATCATGCATGTCATTATTTTGAGATTAAGAAACCATCTAGAGATTTCAGTATAATTTGCATTTATTACATTACAACTATATTAAAATCTTAAGCATACAAATATATATGAATTATAATATTTTTATTAATTATTATTAACTGACTGATTTATGCAACTTAAATTTATGACTCATGCAGTTTTAATCGTTTGATAACAGGGTGAAAATTCCATTGAGAGTCTAAAAATTAGATTTAACTACTTTAATGAAGTTCATGTTTATAGCCAAATCAACTGTTTGGTTTTGAGTTATTTGAATTGTTCCAGAAGTTTCACGAGTGTTACCTAGTTTTCATTAAAAAAGAGAAATTATATTTGAAATCATATGACCAAAAATCTAAATAAGAAGATTTTAAAGTTTTACATTCTAATACAATTCTGAGAAATTTGTTTTATAATCTATATTAGAAATCTTAAATGATTATTCGATAATTACTTTTGGAAATGAGTCATTTTGTCTATCAATCAATTAATTAAAAATTCAATTAAGCGGGAATCACAGTACTGATGAAGATCTTGTTATGTAATATTTTAATTTATACTTATTTGTAATTCATATTAACCTAACCTAAGAGTTAAAATTTTGTAGAATTTAAATTTTTAATTATTAAATTATTAATGGACAGCTTAATGATTTCAATCCACGAGATAATCTAAAGGAAACTCTCAATGATGCATATAAACTCATCCAAATGAAATGTCCATTGGGGAAAGAACATCTTGAGTATTTGAAACAACAAATGGAGAAATTATAAACTTTATTTTCACATAAATAAATATTAAAATATATTGTTAATAAGGTATTCGATATTCCATTGAAAATTGAAGATGGTAACAAATTAAAGTAACATTAAGTTAAATTGAATTGCTTACTTTTACTTATTATGTAATACATAGGTTAGGCTAGGTTAGCTTAAATAAAATTGTTAATATTTTTAATAAAAGAAAAATGTTGTCTTTAATTTAAATGTTGATAAAGATTCTAAATGATTATGATGGAGGCGAATGGAGAATGAGCTAATTTATCTAATTACTGTGTTTATTCGTAGTTTTACAAGTTGTTATATAGAATGTAATTTATAAAAAATATATTAATCAATTAATTCGAGTGTCAGTTTAGTTGTTCATTTATGGTCTTCATTAATTTTTTTTACATTTGGTCAATGTGAGGTCGAGTTGTTGAATATTACATATGCATCTTTATATTGTTATTGATTTGATTTAAATCTTTAAATTTTTCTATTTATTAGTAATTTAACATTATTTTTTAATTTATTTATCTTTTACTTTAAATAGTAATATATGACTTATTGAATTTTAAGAAATAAATTTCATTTAAATTAAATTCTATTTCCTTTCAATCTCGATCGCGAATAAAATAAACAATAAATCAACGATCTATTTAACTAAATCTGCGAGTTGAAAATCACACTTGTTATTGTTATACTTGCAATTAATTCTTCAAAAATTTGTGTTCAATCTAATAAACTTGGGACCAGTGTTAGCAAAAAGCCGGACAAGTTGAAAGTTGTCCTAGCCGGTGGCTAGCCACTGGACAAGTCAAATGGACAAGTTAGTGCTCTCTACCAGACTCTTTAGACCAGCTTTACCTTACATTCTTATAAACTCATATATTTATCTATTTAATCATTAAAAAGTAATAATAATTCTAGAGAAGAAGATTGACAAAGGGCTAACTTCTAGTAATCGTTTTAGTTTAATATTAATAATGCAAATTCATAAAGTTAGAAAATTTTACATTTTTTGAATTAAAATTTCAAATTAAATTTAATACGAAGATGAAAGTGATTTGATAAATTCAATATTCTAAATGCTAGTTAACTTTAATGTTTGCAATCAATTATTGGTAATAATTCAGTCAAATAATTAGAATAATAAATTTAATTTGTAAAATTTAATTTAATAAATTAAATGAATAAAGGTGATGAAACAATGATAAATATGAAAGAAGGGATTAAATTGATAGCTGAATCTTTTTGCGGTGGTTCTGGACATTCCTCTTTAGTTTGTTCCCATGGATATTCTGGAAAAGTTCCTTTGTTTGCATCTCGCTTGAACATCATTGTGGCAATTCCCACAGTGTCATCGTCAAGAACTTCAAGATGAAATGGCGGCAATTCGCCCATTAAGGCCGTGAGGAAATCTTCAACATCTTCGTTCCACTCAATGAGAAACAAGGAATTATTATTTCCAACTTGTTTTAAAATTCCATGTCCTGATAATCCATATTCCATTATGAAATCCGTTTCGTTCATAATCAATTTCAAGTCACCTTTACAAAATAAATAATTCAAAATTCCCACTGTTTGTAAATTAATTATAAAAGATTAACATTTCATTACGCTTCGTTTTATTGTCATTAATTATTTTAAAATTACCAAAAAGTGCATTGCCAAAAGTTCCAATTAAATCCTGGCGTAAAATCTCATTGTTGGTTTTCTCAATCTTTTCGTTTCCCAAATCAAACTTGGAAGATTTTTGATCCGGGAAATTAAAAGAATCGATTTCAGAAATTGAACCTGAAATTCAAATTTGAATTTAATTTGAGAAAAGTAAGAAGTGCTAGAGAATATTTTGAATACAATTTGCTGAAATATTTCAATATGAACAAAAAATATTGGATAAATTTAATTATTTAATAAAAATAGTTAACCATTAATAATATCATAAATTTCCCAATGAAACATTTCCCATCCAAACCCATTTGTTTCTTGGATAAAAGAAGGTCCGTTTGCCACCGAGTAAATTCCCATGTTCAATTCGGGGAGAAATGACAAAACGCCGGAAAATGGCGGAATAAATCCAGTGTGATAAATCATGCGAAAATCTAATTAATAATGCAATTAAAAGCAAATAAAATATTTAATTATATTTAAATTTAAAAAGGGAAAAAACTATCTATAAAGTCGTGTAATGTTAAGTTTCAATGTTATTTTATTGCAAATGTATAAATAATAATTTTGAACATAATTTACCCTTTTGATATCGGACCATCAGGCCAACCGCGTAGAGTGTCGAGTCTTCAACTATGATTGAAGGTTTATACAACCAATTTAAAACATCCTATTATATTGATATCAATTGTTAAAAGTTATTCCTTAATACACATTAAATTTATTTATTCATTAAAATCATTTAATTCATTCAATGATAAATATTTGCTAATTGACCTCAGGAATAATTTGACTTTCCCCCACTTTCCCTTTGTTAATGTGGAAATTGAGATATTTCTCCATATCATTTGCTGAGCTCAGAATTCCACCGGAACCAGATAGCATTTCCC
This sequence comes from Neelides sp. FZ-2019, assembly GCA_009869795.1. NCBI lineage: Eukaryota > Metazoa > Arthropoda > Collembola > Neelipleona > Neelidae > Neelides > Neelides sp. FZ-2019. The sequence continues at coordinate 3,216 of VJMY01001459.1, read as the reverse complement.
ATCGGCTAAAAATCAATTTCTAAATTTATTTTATTTTTTAAATTTTGATATTAAATAATAATAAGAGTTCTATTTAATTAACTCGAAATTAATTGGATCTAGCAATTTCATTTGTCCATTTTTGTCCAAGAAATATCCTTGAGCAATGTTTGGACTGTCATTCCAATTCTTCGTGATGAACTTCGTATTCCGCATGTTCAACTTGGTAAAAAACTCATTGGCCTGAAATGAACGTAGATTCTCTAATTGTCACTCTTAATGATCATATAATCAACTAAATAAACGATTAAATTTATATTATAAATTCCACTTCTTTCATACAAGTTGCTTAAATGGCTTTTGGGCTAATTGTTCAATTAAATAAGACGCCAACTCGTACATTCCGTTGTTATATAAAAATTGAGTTCTCATTGAGCAAATTTCTTCCGAATAGCGTAACCTGCTGGAATAACAATCAAATCACACAATTCCTTCAAATTCATTGGATTAATGAGATTAATCAATTAATATAAGAATTTATATCATTAATTATTTTACATTCAATTATTACTTGGTCTACTACCATTGCATTTTTATGAGAATAATGTTAATTAAAATAATGTCAATAATCTTATGTTAAAATATTAATGTCAACTTACTAAATGTAATCATCGTAATCCTCATAAGTTTGGAACATGACGCCGTCAGTGGAGTCAGGATCCAGACAAGTTCTGTGTGAGAGCAAATCTCTAAAGCTCACACTGTCATGGCGAAATCTTAAAATAAACACATTTGTGAAATTCCTTGTTAAATAAATATCTAATTTGTAATGATTATCACATTGATGTTTTAAATATTCCCACAAAGTTTACTTGTCAATAAATGTGAAATTTATATTTTGCACGAGATATGTGACAGGAACGTCTAGAGCTTTTTCCCCCAGAAAAGGGAACTTCTCATTTAAAACCATTGCGACCAAAAGGGCAGCGAAGGACTTTGACACGGACGCGATGGCGAACAGTGTATCGCCGTCGACATCTTCCTCCTTCGCTTCGTCCCTTTTCCCAAATCCGGAGGAAAATGAGTTTTCTCCATTGACGATGGTCAAACTCAAACCTTTGATTTGATGCTCTTCGCGGAATTCCTCTGCCAAGGATTTAATTAAAGTAATTTGCTCAGGAGGAAATTCAGCCCCGATAAGGGAAATCCCAACAATTGCAAATGTATAGAAAACCAAGTTCATTTTACTTAAAAATCGACAATTAATGTTTATTTAAATAGTTAATATTTGTTAAATATACGATATTTAGGTAGGTATTCTAATAATAAAATTTTGAATTTAATAAGGAATAAATCAAAAATACGAATTTAATTAGGAATGAATAATCCAATTAATTAAATTATTAAGGGATTTTTTTATTAGTTAAGCAGAAGAATTTCCTACAAATTAATACAAATGTTTAATCTAATCAATCGCACAAGATAATTAACATTGCGAAACTATGACTCATAATTTATAATTGACATTCAATGTAATTTAAAGTTTTTAAAGTGATAGCGTAAAAAATCAAAACATCAAAGAACTTTTTTATTGGCATTAATAACTAGGTCATTATAAAATGATTTTAATATGAAATTACTTAAATTGCTAATTAGCTAAACAATTAACTACATTAAAAATTTTTAATATCCAATGACTAATAATCCAAAGTTAAAAATCCTATGTTTAAATCAAATGCTTAATATCCGATGTTTAATCGAAGATTGTCAATTGTGAACCCCATATTGGAAAAATAAGATTTTGTTGCCTCTGTTTTGTACAGTTGAACTTCCGCCCTTGGGTTTTGTTCTCTCGAACGTCCAGTTGAATTTCTGGCCGTTGACTCCACCAGGGATTTGGCCGAGTCGAGGATTTCGTCAATTGCGAAAATGTCATTTGATTCGTAAATGGGATTTGCGAGTTCTTGTATAGGCGGTTTGGCCGACGTGAGGGTTTTTGAGTTCAAGTCGTAAGAATCCCCTTGGGTCAAATAGCACAACTTCACATTGTCGGCCTTGAAATGTTGGTCTTGGGGGAAATGCGCTTCGGTCGCGTCCACAATCCAAACGCCCCAAGAACCAAAAACCTCGGCCTGGCCATCGTGGAAATACAAACCCGTGTTTTCGTCCACGCCGAACCCAATGTCAATCCCTGTTTGCTTCATCGTCACCACAAGACGACCAAGTCGACCGCGTGCGTCAAAACTAAACATAATTAAAATTACATTTAATTCCTTAAATTTGAATTAGTTAGGTAATTGAATTAAATTTCCTTTAATAGTTAATTAAATACAATTCTAATCTTTATATTCTTATAAAAGAATAATTGATTGATCTTTTAATTTATTAGTTTTAAAATTAGTTTTTAGTTTTTTTTAATCAATTTTAAATTATTTAAAATATAGTTTAGTAATGCAATTTAACTGTGAATCCAAAAGTCCATTTTGCAAGAATCCGAATCCTTTTAAAAATCCTCCATTGACGTCAGCTCTGTATGAGTCTTGGCCTTCGCGGTCGTCCAACATTGTCTCGCCAATGGAACAGTTTTTCAAATCAGCGTTGAAGTAAAAGTAGCCATAAGATCGCCCTTCACTGCAAATAACATTTGTTATTTAGATTAAATTGTGAAAAGTTGAAATTACAATTGTAATTAATTTACGATTAATAACTAGTTAGTTAGTTAGAAAATAAGATATAATGTCTGGTGAGGTTTTAACCCGTAAGAAGGATCGGATTGAATTGCACATCCAGCCGAGGATCCCGCCACCACGGCCCCGTCCGCATAGCGAACTCTCAAAGCCCGCATGATGTCCGAGTCGCTCCCGTCGTCGTTCAACCAACTTCGAGCATGTCGGGATTGGTCGCCTCCGTTAAAGAAAATCCTAATATTAAAAACAAGTAAAAAAAACATATTATTCCACCAATTAGCATTTTAATCATTTACAACTCACTAGGTAAACAATGATAAAATTAAAATACTTCAATAAAATACACAAGGTTATAGTTTGCATAAATAAAATGTTATTTTCATTTTGAATTGATTAAAAATACAAATTGTAATGGAATATGTAATATTATGAATATATTTACATAGGTAATATAAATATATCGACTAACACTTTGTTTGAGGAGCCTTGTGGCCCTTGGAATGGAATATTTCCAAATAGGATTAGGGAATTGCTCATCCTTGGCCCTTCA
>VJMY01001458.1:0-12482 GCA_009869795.1 Neelides sp. FZ-2019 | reverse complement strand
TAGACAGCCGACCTAGAGGGCACAATACTTAAATGGGAATTTTTTTAACTCACCAGACAGGTCCGTCATGCACCAAGGATGTAAATGACAGGAGGGTTTAGCAAATTAATGTTTCGTTAATTCGTTAACTATAATTAACAAATTTTTTGGTGGGAAAGGATTTGAAATTGCACATTCTTTAGATTTTACTCATTAAATTTTTTAATATTCTCCGTTATTAAATATTTTATAAACATTGGTTTCCATTCGGCGCTTTATTTGATGAGAAGCGTTTATCCAGGCGCTTTATTTGATAAGAAGCATTTATCTAGGTGAATTATCTATTCGATAAGGCACGTAATTCAATTAGTGCATTTGACATTTGTTTAATCTTTTTTAACCCCTATATAATCGTCAACTGTAGGGAGAAGAGCCGATTTATTAAATTTTATTTTTGCTTCTAATAGACAGACATCGATATTTTATTATTTTAGTATAGAAACCCGTCTGGAGACGGGCCGATTACTGGTATTAACTATAAAATATCATATATTATTATTTTCAATTTTTAACATTGGAGGTCCAAACACATCAGGCGGCGGTTCAAATGCCGCTGCATCACCTGTCGCTGGATCCCCTGCCGCTGCAAAACCTCTCTTTGGATCACCTGCCGCTGGATCCCCTGCCGCTGCAAAACCTGCCGCTGCATCCCCTGCACCTGCAAAACCTCTCTTTGGATCACCTGCCGCTGCATCACCTGTCGCTGCATCACCTGCCGCTGCAAAAGGCGAGAGTTGTACTGCATCAATTACTTTTGGGGGAGTAAAAAACAAAGGAAATCAACAATTTTCCACAGCACTTATTACTGGGGCTAAAAATACAGCAACTTTTTTAAACGACGCCTTAAAAGCACATAATCATTGGAGGCAAAAACATAACGTCCCACCTTTGACACTCGACGCAACAGTAAAATTTCATTAATAAAATTATTTCTAATTTAATTAATAATTAATTTTAATTCTTAAAATTAAGAATTTAATATCAATAAAATAATTATCTGATTTTGATATGGCAATTAATTAATTAATTATATATCTAAAATTGTATTTCTATACATATTAATTAGTTAACCGCTCAAGCTCAAGCTTATTGTAGCCAAATGGCCAAAACAAACATATGGGCTCATAGCAGCGAAGCGTCTCGACCAGACCAGGGAGAAAATTTGTTCCAAATCACAGGCGTCATTCCATGTGGAAATTTACCGGTTGACATGTGGTATGAGGAAATCAACACTCCTTACGATTACGTGAATCCCAACGAGAAAAATATTTTGTTATGGGGACATTTCACCCAAGAGTTATGGAAATCAACCACGAAACTCGGCTGTGGATGGGCAAAGTCAGGAAAAAAAACTTATGTTTGTTGTAGATATTCTCCTCCCGGTAATTATATCGGGGAATTCAAAAATAACGTATTGAAGCCTTGAATCATGTAAATATTCCATAGATTGGGTACTTGATGTTTCGTTGTAAAATAAAAGACATTACAATTGAACCTTGATGAATTTATATATTTTTTATTTATTTAAATTATTTATCATTCAATTTTCCAGATAATATACTTATTGCCTATATATGCAAGCGACAAAGCTTTTTAATAAATCACGTGATATGCAATAATGGATATTAGAGCTATGCTGCTTGAAGCCAAAGACAAAGAAGCTGAGTCCTTTTCATCTTCTTGAGCAGTAATTGGTTCCGTCGCAGCTTTAAGCCAAGTTATGGCCTCTTCTCCGACGTTAATTTCCCGCATGTAGTCGCCAACAACTTTATAAACTTTTTCGTGATATTCATTCAAATAGGTTATCTAAAAGATTAAGCATTTAATTATTTACGAACAAGTAATATCTTTCAAATAATATAGATAAGTACAAATTATGAAATCACTAGAGTCGTATATAAGAAAAAAGGCGATGTGTGCAAAAAAAACCTCTTGAGTCGTGAGAAGATCCTCTTGAATCAATTTCTTCTCAATGGGAACCAACGTAATGTCCTCAAATGTCAAATAGCCCCGGTTGTTGAAATTGTACTTTGGATTTGCTTTCACCACTCGTACAATGTTCTCAATGCGAATTCCAAATCCATCTTTTTCGTCAACTTCATAGTATCCAGGCTCTACATTTTAAATCACAAATTGCTCATTCATTAACATTAATATCAATATTTAATTTCTATTTAACTCAGTTAAAAATACGAATTGTAATTGTAATCATTCTTTTTAAAATAAAAAGTTGAAGAAAACTTTTATACTTTACCGTTAGATAAAAACATGTTTTCTTGAAGTCCCGGGTCATTTGGAAAAGGTTTGAACGAAATTCCAATTGGCGGCTCATGAACGCCCAAAAACATTCCAATGCCATGACCTTTAATTCATAAACTTTAATTAAAAATTACAACTCATTTACATTAACTAAACTATCGTTGTTTTGAATTTTATAGTCGAACCAGTTCCGTGTAAATAGTCAAGTCCAACATCCCACAGAGCTTTTCGAGCCAGCGTGTCCAAATAATTCCCGATGATTCCAGCAGGGAAGATGGCATTTCTCACGGCAATTTGTCCTTTGAGCACCCGAGTGAAACATTCCTTTTGATGAGCCGTTGGAGTGCCAAAATGCAAAGTTCGAGTAACATCTGTTGTTCCATCTCTGTTATAATAAATTAACATGTTTAGTCAACATCAATGCACCTTAAATAAGTGCATATCTAATACATATACATATTGGTGCATACATAGTACATATCTATATTTCTATATAATATAATCTAAATTGCCAAAACGCGAGGTCATGCCAAAACAAATTAGATCATTAACTAAATATTTGTGAATAATTAATTAATACTTGTAATTAGATAGTTTTAAATATTCAGATTGTCATTTGTAATTTAGCTTTTACTTGTATTGACCGCCAGAATCCAAAAGAAACATTTCTTCGTTTTTCAATTGTCTGTCAGTGCCTGGGGTTGGTCTGTAATGAATAATGGCACCGTTTGGTCCACTACCAGCAATTGACTGAAAACTCAATCCCATGTTATCCACAGCAGCACTAGGTGTTCAAATTGAAATTAAAAATTGTGTTTTTAATTTGAAATTAACCTCGTAAACAGTATAGTACATAGTAATGACATTCACATTGTTACTACATGTAAAGCTAAATTGAAAGAAATAAGAAAAGAAAATAAATTATTAATTTTATTTTTTAAATTTATTTAAAATCTTACTATCTATATTTAGCAAGAGCTTCAGAAGCGGAAATCTCCGTCATGTTTTCTCCTTTTTCCATTTGCTTCTCAAGGAAAGCCAGGAATTGGATGAGAGCAGCTGCGTCTTTTATGTGAGCTTTTTTCATTCCTTCGGCTTCCACTTGGTTTTTAATGATTTTCATATAGGCAATCGGCGTCAGCTTCATTATTCTCTTTAAATCCGAAATTTTACTAGCAATTTCAAAATTGCAATTTGTGCTTATCCAAATCTTATTGTCATTTGATTCTGCATTCTGCGAATTTTTAAAACTCATACTTAACATTAGATATCATTTAACTTTAACATATAGAGATTCAAAGATAAAAATGTGGTAATTAAGCGTACAAAATTAATAATTAACGATGTTTATAAAATATTCAATTATTAATTAAAAATATCCTCTTACGATTTCCTCCACTCTCGTAACGAGGTTTCCGTAGTTATGAAATCTGATGGCTCCATTAAGCTCATTTGACATTTTGGCTTTAAGTTCATCCGAGATTTTGTTGTCAGTGAAAATTTCCAAATTCTCCTCCGTTAGAATCACATAGGAGTAAAAGTAGGGATTAAATGGAACGTCGCCTCCGCGGAGGTTCAAAAGCCCTTTTAAATATTAAATTAATATAAACTCCTCCATTCATAATCTTTAATACATAATGCTGGCTAATTCTTAGCAAAGTACCCTAATCACCATTGCAAAACGAGTAATTATATTGTAAATTGAAAACTTTAAACTAAATCATGAAAAGCCAAATGACGCGTTTGCATAATAAATAAAGTGGGAATTATGAATTTTGATAATTAACATGTATTTAAAATAACAGAATAACAGAGAATTAGATAAAAGCGAAGAATTGAAATAAAAGAGGAAATTACATGCAATTTGGTCCAATTCAGTCAAAATTAATGTTTTTGCTCCTTCGCTCCTCATTTTCTCTCTCACGTCCGCAACTTTGTCTTTGGTGGACTTGCCAGCGAATTGGAGGGATAATTCAATTATGTCCTTGCTCAGCCTTGGCGGCTTTTCACTCCAAACTTCGTCCACGAGATTTTCGAGCACGGGAATTAAGCGAATTTCTCTTTCTTTTAGTTCTCCTTCCAAAGCATCCCAATTTCCCTTGGAGAAAAGCGTCGGGTCCACGCCTACGCGAGAACCTCTGGGGAGATTCTCATTCAGCCAACTCCCAATGCTCAAGTCAAGACCTTGTGAAACAGAGAGAAACTTCATTGAATATTTTCGCATTCGAAATCTTTGTATTCGAAACTTGCGCGAATATTTGAAAAACTATGTGTGTTATTGATAAATTGAAGATTGTTTATGAAAAGCATAAGAAATACGCAAGTTTAATGATTACTATGTAATACTGCTTTAATTAGTACGAGAGGTATTTAAGTAGAAATGGTGTGCTCTATTCCATTAAGCTCTACTCTATATAAAGTTAAAGGTGTTTAATGTATGGAGAATTCTTAGAAAGTGATTAAGAAATTAAGGAATTAAAGGGCAATTAAAGGAGAGTGGGTGAGTAATTGAAATTAGGTAGGGCCTGGCCTGACCTTCTCTCATGAGTTCCCATGAAGAAAGATCCAGTTGGTCGAGGGCCTGTGTGAAATATCGTCCATCTGTCCACAACCTCGCTTTGCCTTCTTTCACGATGAGACCAGTGCCAGCTGAGCCATCGAATCCGCTCACGTACTTCCGTCGCTCGTCGCTCTCCCCAATGTACTCACTCTGGTGGTTTAAGTAATTAGATAATTAGAAATTAACTTTGTTAAACTCCCACTAATGGTTGATTAAATTTAAGTTTAATGACTTATAATATTTGAAGTAGTTAGGAAATAAAATATTTAATAAAGATTATACTGTTATAGTAATTGTTAATTGGTTGATTAGAATATTAATAATGTGGGTTTTAAAATGTCTTACGTTATGGGGATCCCCAGGCGGAACAATGTAAGCTTCAATTCCCTTTGTTCCTTCGTAGTTCACTTGGAGCATTAAAGCTCTTATAGCAGTTAAAATCAATGTGGCGTTGGCGTAGTTCATTGTGAATTAAATATGTACTTAATTAATTCACTAACTAACTACTGAATAAATAAGAATTATGATTAACTCAATAATTAGCCAAGGGCGTTTTAAGAGAAAATTGAACTGTTAACGAAACTCCAAAAAATAGACTTATTAGAAAGGAGATTTTTCTCTAAACTGGAAGCAGAGGGAAGATGTGTTTAAAGATGTTTATTTTAAGACCCGGACGTAGAAGTAGGGAAGAATGTGAGAAATGTGGATATTGAAAGATGAACGCGGGAAGGGCGTGGGTTTTTAAATCTAAGAATTAGCAAAGTTGTGAAGACTCCTCTCATGAATAATCTATTGAATTAAATAAAGTAGATTTAGAAGAATATGGGAAAACACTCGGATATTAAATTAGTATTGAGTTATGAAGCTTATTAAATTATTAAACTATCTACTTAAAACTTACATGGTATTTAATTGTATAGGCAATAATGCCAATAATGCTTTCCAACATACCTATGTAAGAGAGTATATGTAATTGATATAGGTTTAACTATTCCTACCTAAAATGTGTATTATGTGCAATGTAATTTCTTATATTCATGTAACTCATTTGAACTATATTATACATTTGTATGATATTTACTTGGATGAAGAACATTTGAAATAAATTTACAATTAAAATTTTATCTTTAAACATTGAATTTAAGCCATTCATCCTTTAATTGAGAAATTAAACTTTGAATATGGTCAAATGAGGGATGAAATGCAATAAAGCTTACCTACTATTAGTTTTCATTCTCTTTATCTTTATTATTGGTAGATACTTCGTCGTTTTAACATTCTTCAGATACATAGAATGATTTCATTGGACTAAAAGAACACGCGTCTGATTAATATCGTTTTTATCAAAATTTGAAATGTTCATTCAAGTTCTAAGAATTGGGGATTTCACAATCATAAAGGAAGCAGATAAATAAATCATATTATGAAAAACAACCGAACAAGTTTAGGTTTTTTATCTTTTTCATAATAAAGATGAACTTCAAAACTTCACTATGAACAATAATATACCCAACTACATAAATACCTACCTATAGATAGGCATTCTATGTATTTGTTGAACAATGAGATTAATTCATTTTATTATAAAAAAATTTTAATTGCAATTTTATTCTTGATTGATGTCCATTAACTGATTTAAAAGTCAAATGTAAGTGTCGAACGGATTTACATTTGCCATTTCGACTCGAATCAAACGTTGAAGCATGAAAGCATGACGTTGTTTACGATTTCCAGTTAAATACTTAATGTCATGCAGTCAGTATCCTATATATGTTTACTCGAATGATAAAAACCCAGGGAAGAATTGAAACTGTTTTTTATTTGTTTGTTTGTTTGTTTGGATAAGAGATTGGAATTACTTTTAATTACAATGCATAGATATTAATATTTATTTAGATGAGTTCATTGGGTGTTTATTAAGGGTTGCTTGAAATGGAATGAAAAAGGAATTTCAAATTTCGTGCATTTTCCTTGTTTTCGTCTTCAGTTTTTTTCATTCATTCATTCATTACATTTCTCTTATAATTAGTTTTACTCATATTGTAGGTGTAATTATTCATAACTAACTTAATGAACTAACGACTATTAACTACATTAAACTCTCTCATATATTAGAACAATAAATTAATTTTAGTATTATTTATTTTACACATTGTGTCAGAGAATTCTTGAAATTGAATGGATGTTTCTCATTAGACCCCACACCCCACCATGCTTATTATGTAGCATAACTTATGTTTTTAACGAGAGAATGTTTTTATCATTCTATTCAACTATTATATATCTTACTTTGAAATTGCATTCAGTGCCCATTCTCAATTTACCCAAACATTTAGTCCAAAGCTATTTATTGTGTATTAGATATTTAATCAACGCTATGAAATTTTGTAATTTAGATACTTATCAAGTGCTTAAATATTTTAATTATACGAATATTTTAGTCAGATTAAATTTTATTTGAGTTGTATTTATTTTAAATATATACATGATTGATGAATACATAAATGGACTTCTATACTACATACGTTTCGCATTTTCACATGTTAGGACAATCATAATGAGAGGTGTAATAAAATACGATTGACTATTTAGAGCATTGAAGATTTGTGCATATTGGAGTTGGAGATTGGAAAAGTGAGATAGGTGAAAAGGGCAAGGAGGATTTTTATTGTTTTAGTCAGTTGTAGAAGGTACGTAAGAGTATCGCGGGTAAAAAGGGTAAAGTTCTTCTGCTCTGACGCTTTCAGGGTCATAAACAGCCGGGTGACTCAGTTTGTAGTCAACGAATTCTTTCTTCAGGCGATTCAAATTTCGGCTTCCTCCCGCTCCCTGGAAAAATTCATTTTTAAATAATCCTTAAAGACATAATTAACACAGAGAATACCAAATAATCTTTGACAATGCATAGAAGTTTGTTCAAGTTTCATTGAACATTTCCTCTAACCCGCATATTTCAATTTAAAATCATTGGACCGATTAAAAACCTCCAAAGGAGCAAACAAAAGAAACCTTTAAAGTGTCAACAAGAAAATACTCAAATGTGCAAACAAAGAGACCAAACGCTTGGTTCTTTTTATGCAAACAAGTGGTTTAAACAGTGTGAATATGGGGATAATAATGTGTAAAGGAAACATTGGATTACACTAATTAGCCCTTAAAATCGCCGGTTAGAATTTTTCTAAATTGCTTGTAAATTTTCAGTTGAACTTAAAAAGAGTGTCATTTTTAACTTGAAAGTTAAACTAGTGGATTACTAATTATGGATGTACATAACAAGTTGGCTTACTCTGTTAACGAAATAAGAAGGCGCCCTTGCATTCCTCATTGGAAGTTGATCATCGTCTTCTTTTTCGTGTCCATATTTCCCTCTCACCCATTCCCGCGAAAACGTAATCTAAAATGAAGTTAAACCAATTTATTAGTAAAATATAATTGATATTACCTTATTTCAGTATAGTATTCGTAAATTTTGACATTTTTGGTTAAGAATGATTCCTTATAAAATAATAAACAAAATCATACTTTTAATAGCATGGAATTTATAGTTAATAAGTAAAATAAATGCGCTATTTTAGGTGAAATGAAGGAAAGTTAGCTCGGGTTTATTGACTATGGTTGGTAGGTCAGATTGGGTTAGTATGGGAAAAGAGACTTGTGAAGACGCCAATTGCAGTAATGTCATGTAGAAGGCGACGACGAGGAGGAGAGCGAGTTTGTTCATGGCGGAGATCCTTTTTGGTCGGATGTGAAACCGCAAGTGAATCCCAAAGCTTTTATTCTCTCCGAAATCACCGATTTTCAATGGCCGCCTTCTTCTTCGCCCGCACACACGAGTGTCCCTTCCCACACACATCTCTCATTTGTCATCACTCCTCATTAGGGTCATTCAAAACTTGGGGCTTTAAGTTATTTCTCACATTCGCATCTTCATGCAGTCAAACAATCACACACTAGAAAACTCATATTTACATATAAAACATACATGTTGGACTGAGGGATGAGAACTTTCTTCTTCAATTTTCTTCCCCTTTTAAATGTAATCAAGTGGAAAATTTTCTTTATATTTCAAACAACACTCGTTTACTCACAACTCACTATTGACATTCAAATAAATATTTATTCTTTTATCATTCAAAATAATTAACTTTCACATAAAACGACTCATATATACTCATATGACTCATATGCCATGTCATATATGCTTGTGACGTGTAGTGTAGTAGTCTATAGGTTGTGGCTTAGAAAGCAAAAAATAATTGAAATTGCAACGAGACCATATAAACTCATATAATTTTAAGTGATTTATTCATACATTTTTAAGTCATGTTTATTAATATATATATATATTTGGATGATTTTATCGCGAGATTTGCAAAATGATTACATAAAAATCTCATTGCATAGAGAATCATATTATTATTAAACAATAAGTAATTGTAGATTTTAGATGATAATTGAAAGAGGTGAATAATTTAAAAGATGTGCAAATACTGGCGCGCCTTTTTGAACAAAGATCCTGCACTGGTTGTGATTGAATTAAAGAATCCTTCTATTTTGTCCATTGTTCCAGACTCGCACGCTGAGGCCCAGTTCCTGATTAAGACCCTTCGCTTCAAGTTAACCAATCGGTCAAGTCGACAAGGGTATGAGCAATTGGGAATTTCGAGTTCGAACGGGGCCAGATTTGAATCATTCCGGTAGTAAATCTGATTTAAGTGAAAATATTAATTTAAATTAAAGCGATTTCAAAGTGAGCTTGGAATAAAACATATGTAAACAGAACAACAGAATAAGTGTGTAAATTGAAGGTGCTGAAAAGCGGTAAATTTGAAAATTGACCCGAATGAAATGGAAATTCTCGGTCCGATACTTGTGGAGTTCAAAGAAGACGGCCGAGCCATAAGGGGGGATTTCCTTATTGAAAACTCCAAGTGCCATGAGGAGTGAGGAAATGGTGGAGTCGTGAGCGGAGTAAAGGACCAATTTCAATCCGCGCAATTTCCCTTGTTTGGCCCCCGTCTTCAAGTCGGCATTGAAGAGAAGTTCCTTGAGCAACGGGCCGCCACGGAGTCTCTGCATCTCTTCATTGGCTGCGATGAATTCAAAAGCCTTGGCTGCTAAATGTTTCATCTGGTCAGGAAAATAATTATGCGTCCAATTGGGCAAGGCGTAGCCATTCTCAGCCTTTAGTTAAAAGCAAATCAGGTTTTAGAAACAATTGTATTGAAAATTATATTTGTTAGTACCTATTTTTATAGTTAAAGTTAAGTTGTGTGTATAGTTAAAGTTAATCGTTATTTAAATACTTGGTTTTTTAATCAAATATCATGTTTACCTCGATGTAAAGCGTATCATAAAGATCACAGACGTTCAAGACGGAGCTCACTTTGACACCTGAGAAAAAGCTGAGGACGTGAAAGAGGGCCTTGTGTTTCTCATGAACTTTCCTCATCTCTTCAGAATTCAAAAATGAATCTTGAGCTTCTTTGTACTTGTGACATTCTGCACTGAAATCCAATTTCTGCAAAAAATCAAGTCTCTTTGAACATCATCTCTACTAAATAAATATAATTTAAAAAGGTAAAATTTTTTGAACAAAAAGGACATTTCGTATTTTTAAATCAAAACCTTTCATATACTTATTATTGTAAGATCTAAAAATACGAAGAAAAACAAGATAATTCAAAAATTAAATCTGAATTATTCATGTATCCATTTTTAAAGCTTTTTGGCCACATTAGTAGGTTTGAGGGTTGAATGAGATTATATAAATGCGTCCCTGTATAAGAAGTAGGTAATGTATAGTAAATTTGATTTACATTGTCGATATTTGAAGGTATTGTGTGAATGGGGATTGGATGCCATTTGCTTTCTTTCCGTAACTTCTCAGAAGGGAATAATCCATTGAGAGTTTCCTCTGCGCTGTCAATGCAACGTTGAATTTCAGACGACATGGCGTAGACTTCAGACGACGTGTAAACTCCGCTTAAGAATCCTCCGTAGCGGTAGCGGAGAAACTCGCCAAATTCCCTCATTCGCTCTTGACCTTTCTGTGAGAACACAAGGCTTGAAAATTTGAAATTTGAGTAAAAACGGTTATGTTTAGGAGAAAAATTAGTAAAATATTCATTTTACCTTGGTAAGTTGACCATAGCCGACTGGCCAGAACACTTGGGATTTGTACGGATCGTTGGGGTAGATTGATTCAAGAAGCGGAGTTCGATCTCCATGTCGGAAAATCTTCAATTAGAATTTCTTAATTATTACATTAAATTCAATAAAATGAAGGAGATTGAACGTTAGAAAATTGAATTACCACTTGGGCGAATTTGAGTGAAGGAATATCTGCACTGAATTTGACATCACTTTTCCCACATCCACTTGAAATGAACCAAGAGAGGAGAAGTGAAAAGATGAAGATTTTCATTTTGGAATTTTACATAATTTAATTTGTATTTTTACAATCATATGAAAATTTTATAAAATGTTTAAATGTTTTTAATTGTGTTCCTAAAGCATATATGTAGAAAATGAAAGAATAAGATATTTAGAGTTCTTAATCTTAATTATTGTTCAATGGAGCATTAATATTAATGGTTACAATGATTAGTTCTATTTGTACAAATGCAGTTAATGTTTAGAAACATATGTTTGTACAAGTGTGAATTTAATGGCATTACTTACATAGTACATTACCAAAACATTATTTTGCAAGTTCTCATCCGATATGATTTGACCTCTGACTTTATATATAAACTATAAAAAAAGTTTATCCTTACAGGTCTGATAAATTTGTATGTCAATGATAAGAAAAATTAACATTGAACTGAATGCAATTGGCATTGATTTGAAATATTTTCTGATCATAGTGAGACATTTAAGTGGAAAGTCAGTACGTACATATATGTATCTATATACCCAGATATTTTATTTGTACCTATATTCATGAGTTCATGACTCATACTTACTAGTTAGTATATGCTTGATTGGTGTAGTTTGCTTGGCGGTTTACTTAACAAGATAGAAAAATATAATTCAAATTCTTATGAGATTATATAAAATATCATTTAAAAGTGATTTATTCATACATTTTTAAGGCATATGTAATAATGTGATTAAGAATACATATAAAGAAATTAAGATTATTTTATCCCGAGATTTGCAGAATCATTAGTAATTCATTACATAAAAATCTAATACGGTACATAGAACATCACATTTATTATTAATTAAAGATTTCAAATGATAGCTCAACGAATCAAGAAGGTGATTGATTTAAAAGACATACACATATTGAACATAGACACAGCTCAGCTAACAAAGAATTATTAGAAAGGTAAGCATCCAAAAAAGGAATTCATTTATTTTGTCGGACTCGATAAGAGTGGAGTGCCAGGTTAGAAAATTTCGTTTCAAATTAGCCAATCGGTCGAGTCGACAAGGGTAAGAATAATTTAGAACTTCGAGTTCGAACGGCGCCAGATTTGAATCATTCCGGTAGTAAATCTGATTTAAGGGAAAATATTAATTTAAATTAAAGCGATTTAAAAATGAGCTTGGAATAAAACATATGTAAACAGAACAACAGATTAAGTGTGTAAATTGAAGGTGTTGAAAAGCGGTA
>VJMY01001457.1:0-12495 GCA_009869795.1 Neelides sp. FZ-2019 | reverse complement strand
ATAAATTCCCAGGTCTATAGCTTCAATAGGGAGTATTTTATATATATACGAACTAAGGGGTGCTAAGATCTTAGCATGGGCTGGCTCATGTTGGGTTAAACATTTAAACTAAACTACTTTTGAAACGATTATTAAATATCGATTTAAAAGACACCGACACAGATGATAAATGTGGCATAGGAAGGAATCAACTTTAGTGGTGAAAATCACCCGTGTTGGAGGAACAATAAAGTTCTTAACACAAGTTAATTAATCATATGATTGTAAAAATAAGGAAAATTAATGCTAATTTAGTGTATTTTAAATAATAAATGGAGAAATGTGAAAATAAAGGTGAGCGCATATTGATAGAACAGAAATTTAGTAAAGCGGAAATAAGATATTGATCACCCCGTATAACAGAAATTATAAATTATTCATGCAAATGATTTATTATTTATATGAACACGTAGGGTCAACATTTAAGTGGAAAATTATAAATTTTTAATTTATAAATTTGGAATAATTTTTAGCTGAAATTAAAATGTGGGGTAAACTCCCAAATCGGCCATACCACAACAATTAATTCCCTTTTTGATTCTCATATATCCATCTTCTCCCCAAGAAGTGACATTACGATCTCCCCAAGAATTTTTCAAAATCCAGAATTCACCATGTTCAGGATCAGTTCCATACCTATTTATTTCACACAAAATTTTTAGCACATTAGTGAATTTTTAATATACAAATATAATAAAACAAAAATGTATTATTATAACTGGAATAATAATTTTAAAATGGCGAATACAAATTTAGAATTGAATACTTTAGAGTTAAATTGATTTTACCCAACAACCGTCACAGCGTGTTGCCATGAATTACAATAATTCTTATCTTTTTGGCATTCACCTTCGTCATCATAAACTCCACCTGTGTATTGGGTCCACGAATTGGTAATGCAGAGTTGAATTGCCACCTGAATTCCATTTAAAATTCCAAATATTTACAAGTACCAAATTGATTAATTGAGTTTGTTCAAGTCATTAAATATGTAATTGATAAATAATAATCAAATTTTTTTTATTTATCGAAAATATTTAATTAAAATCTCACTGGGCCAATTTTGCTAACAACGTCGAACAAAGCATTTTCATTTTTAACCATTTTATGCCCAGTGATTTTGAAAGAATAGGCTTTCTTTTTCTTTTGGCACGTTTTAGCTTTTCCGTCAGTATTATTGTAAGGATAATCGCTTTCCGTTGGAAGTCCGCCATTTTTTTTAATATATTTCAAGGCTTCCCAACAATATTGTCCATTGCAGTCCCTCTTGTAACAATCGACCAAATGACCTTCGCTCAATTCTGTAAGATTTTTAACTTTTTTATGGATAAAAGCTTGTGATTCTAGTGCCGCCACCTGTGGAATATTCATACATATTTAAATATTCAACAATTTCTAAATTTTAGATTTTTAAAGATCATTTTGTATTTGAAAGCATTATTTATAATTTACGGTTGCAAATGCCCAGCACGATGCACATCGACCTTGATTTTTGATTCTAGTTACGGCACCTTCTTTTCTATAATCTCTTCCGCCATATTTGTCTTCATCGTCGTCGTCTTGCCTGGTTTGAACTTCATGAATTCTCATATTTTTCATCATGTTTCCATCAGGGATTCCAACTCCGTAATTGACCATTGATTTCATTTCTTCCTGAGTGAAGTCGCTAAATGCATTGATTCCCTTTGTGTACGAATGCGGCTTTGAGTTGAATTCCAACACACTCGCCAAAGATCTGGCGAACATATTTCTGTGAACCATTTCGTCCATTGGAGATGAATATTTCTTGTTGTAAGTCGCCTAGAAATAAATTGAAAATATTAGATTTTGATTTTTTAAAAATAATTTTAAAATAAAATACTTTTTCATTTCAGGAAAATAAATTTACATTATAAATATGTAAAAAACCTTGAAGCTACTCCATTCGCTCATCAAATCTCCTGAAGAAGCATAAATAAATCCGATGCAAATTAAAAGGGTCGCTTTCCAAATCATTTTGATTTTTTATAATTAAAGCTCTTTTCAAAATTGAATTATCAATGAACTTTTATTTATATCTATTTTTTAATTGTAATAAGAATTAAGAAAAATTCTCAGTTTATATACATTTGGAGGAATGACGTTAAAATCATCACAATGAGAATTTGTCATTGAAAAATAATTTATCTATCTCTCATTGTTATACGGTATGTACGTATTTGTTAAACAATGGTAGACCATTTAAAAAACATTTATTATTGTAAATTATTTATTTAGAAGGTAAATGATAATTATGTTTTGTTAAGTTAAACTATTATTTTAATTTGAAATAAAAATAGAATTATCATGAATAGTGTTAATGATGACAATTATTAATTCAAAACATATTTATCAAATCAAATTTTTTATTCGAAACCAGAACAATGCCATTAAATTATTCCAGGTGTAAAGTACATTGCTCAAATAAACATACCTACACAATTACACATATAATTAGTCTTTATTGCCACCGAGAGTTGCATCGTGTTCTGTAATGCGAGAGTCTCAAAAAGCACAGACAATAATAATTCTTTTACTTACACTTTTAATATATCTAAAAATATTATTACAATTTTGAAAGATATTTACGTATAATTTATTTTATTTCTAAAATATTGAAAAACAGTTTGTTCAAAATTTTTTTCGGCATTAAATTTTGAACATAATATCTTTGTATAGATAAGATATATATGTCAATTTTTCTATCAAATTTACTTCATTTAATTTTGGCAACAGTTTTATTTCCATTAAATAATCAAATAGAAATGTTGAAAACATTTAATTTCAATAAGAAACTGTAATGTTGAACTCATTGGTATTTGGGTTGAACAACAAGTTTTTCAAAATTCTTCTCATTCTCTAAATTATTTATTAATTTTCTCCCAAATGATTACGACAATAATTCAAAGTTAATATGGCTCTCTTTATCATAAATTTAATGAAAGTTATAACACTTTCTTAAGGAAATGCCATGAAATACCTTCAATGGATTTGATGAAATTGAGTTACTTTTTCATTATCGATTAAAATCAGAAATTACTATGAATGAAAGTAAGAGAAATTAAATATTTATTTCGTGATAAAATTGTAGTATTAGATAAAACTCGAGATCTGGACATTATTGAATATCTCTTTCAATTATTCTTAAATGATAGCTCACTTTTAGAACAATAAATTTACCAATAAGAATAAGTGTAAGATAGAATTTTTAGATTTGTTAAGATATAATTATATTAAAAATTTTGAAAAGGCCATCCCAAATCAATACAATCTGTAATTTATGTCTTGCACCAACTTATTTTATAAAAGTAGATTTAAAGCGCGGTTATATTAAAAGTTGATATCCCGACTAAATATATTTGAATCTTCACTTACCTCGAACCAAAGTTTAATTTTTAATTATTATACGAACTTCACTTGTAAATTAAATTAATTCGACTTTAAGAGTTAAATCTTGTAAATTTAAAAGTGCCCCATTTACTTTCACTCACTCTGGCAATCGCTTAATTGGATTTATTAAACAGGTAAAGTTTACTTTTTTTAATTATTAACATTAAACAATAAATATAAACTTCTAATTATATTATACATAAAATATTTAACGATTATGATGATTTTATAGAAAATGGCAAGGGGGAAAGCACTGACGGTTGGAGAGCGCGCTGAAATTGCCAAGTTGGTCAACAAGGGAAGGAAGGAATTGAGGCTGATTCGAGGAAAGAACCGCCCCAGGAAACATGCCATCATTGTAACAATATTGTTTTCATGTCGTCGCCAAAGAAAGAAGTCGAGTGGTGTTAAGTCCGGGGAACGTGGTGGCCAAGCCCAAGGTCCCCTTCAGAGGCTTGAAATACTCGAAGGCCTTGCAGTTGAAATCAAATTTGCCGCCGAGCCAGCAGCAGCAGAGGAATCAGAATTAGCCGGTTCGTGCGAAAAACAAAAGAGAGGAAATACTAATTGTAAGACGTATTTCACCGACGCCAGCCCGAGCGTCAATTGGGAATAAGCCAGGGGCCAACAAAGGATTCGACACGCGGGAAATGGAATTCAAAGGGGATCAGTTTTTAACCCCGAGGGCCAAACGAACAATTGGGGCACATGAGAACAATGCGTGGAAACCGCAAAGGCCGCCGATTCCACCGAACTATAAAAGAAATCCATTGGTCAAACCCAAACCCCTTGGAAGTTAAAATTATTAGAATTAAACTAGAATTAAATCAAAATTCAGCTTTAATAAGCTTTAATTACAATGTATAATTAAATAAAAATTATTGAGAATCGAGCTTGTAAGTTTTTGTACAATTTTATTAGAAATCATTCGAATAATAAAACTTGTCAATTTCACATATTTTTACACAAAATTTTATTAATGAAAAAACAGTAAATATAATTGTAAAGAACATTAAATAATTGTAGAATAATTTTAAATAAGGCGCTATGATTCTTAACACTTTTACACCAAGGTAACACTAAAACATTTTAGTAGAATCTGAATGTATTGCGTGATAAAGTAATTCAAATGGCCGTTCCTCGTTCGAGATTCTGCTTGATCTCCGCCGTGTATTCGCCGTAGAATCTCTCGAGTTTCTTGTTGAATCGCATGTTCCGCTCGTTGATATAGTCAATGTCAGCTTCGTCATTGTGCATTCGTCGTCTGCTGAACTTCTCGCGCTTCTCAACCCTGAAAATGGAAAAACGAAAATTGGAATCATCTCTTTTATAACTATTGAAATTTCTAAATTAATCAATTAAATATCTAGTATATTAATTAATTAAAAGGTTCTACTTAACAATTAACACATTAACTAACTAATTAACAGATTAACTAATTAATTAACGCATTAATCAAGTTGTTCATAATTACTGAATTACTCAAAATGAATTACTTGCTAAAAACTAACCAATTCTTGGGACATGAAATTGATAAATTAAAACATGATCTGAGGAAAGTCTAATATATAATGAGTATTGTACTTAAGTAAATTAAATACTAACTAGATTAATTAGCAAGTCAACAAGGGCACTAATTTAATTTGATTAAAAATGTAACTTACTGTTTTTCAAGGTCGTTGACCATTCTGTCAATTGAATCTTTAGAGTCCGTTCTCAGTCCCACCAACACGGTGTCTCGTCCGGCATAAAAAGCCTCGCCGAGTTCGGCCTTTTCTTTCTCATATGCTTGCATGTCTGGCGTGAGGGCCGTGGTAAGTCGACGGTGTTGCCGGATCGTTTGGTCCTCATAGTTGGAAAATCCCGTATGGGGATTTGACTTTTTGGCTTTGAGTCGCTCAGTCCGCTCGACCTCATCTGCTTGGACGGAGAGGAGTTTGGCGCGATCCCAGGAACTTCCCGCCTCGGCGGCTTCTTTCTTCCGATCCTCCTCGTCCAGGAGCCAATCAGCCCGACGCTTCTGGGATTCCCAATTCTTGGGCAATTTGGCCCGACGCTCTTCTTCTTGCACTTCAACGTGGTTCAGCTTACGGGCCTCGTTCTAGCAAATGGAAAATGAAATTTAATTTAAATCTCTGCTAAAAGAAAATTCCAATTTCAAATAGACAATATCACGTTTAAAAATGTGAATTCAAACTAAATACGATTTTAAAATATACATAAAAGCTGTTTAAAGATAATACGATTTTCTAATAGACAATATGGAATTAAACATATGAGCTTAAAGAAAATACCAATTTCAAATAGACAATATCGACATATCAATATTAATATTTAATTCATATCCCACATTCAATTAAAACCCATTCTTGATTAATTTAACAACTTGGTTCAAATTAGAATTAACTTAACTACAATTGACAAAATTGCGCATTTATAGTGAGGGTGAATTGAATAAATTATTCTAAACATGCCTAACGTGCACTGTTGAATATTTAAGGATAATGCCATTTAATTATAATTATTCAATAAGATAATTATAATGACGAAAGGAGTATGTAGAGTTAAATTTTAGAATGGAAATTTGAGGAGGAATTGAAACTAAGTTTTTACCCTTTTCATGTGGAGATCTCGAAGTCGGCCTAGTCTATCGGCCTTCACTGAAGCCTTGGATTCAGCTGTGGCGCCTTCCATTTTGGAAAAAAGTTAATTTAAACGGCCAAAAGGGAGTTAAAATGGACAGGAAATGGGAATTACGATCTCGAGAAAGCTTCGGAGGTCAATTGAATTGAAATGGGCTGTCGAGCCGCGCGCGGTTTATACTTCACACCAAATATTGGGGTTAAATGAAACAATTCACTCTATCATTTATCTCACTTTCACACACTTTCACTAGCAATAAGATATTATTAATTATTCTTCTACTGACAATGAATTTTTTCAAGAATGTTAATATTCATGTTATAATAAAGTGTACCTAATCTCACTTTATCAAACTAACATAATAACTCACAATCAATAGATCTATAAATATTTATTTGTAAATTGAATGATTTTTAACTTTAGATTTCTTTTGTTTTGAACGAGTCTCAACAAATACATGAAAATTCCATTAGCTTCCAATGGGGATTTGACTATGAAAAGGGGAACAGCACGAGGACGAGACTACAAGGACCTTGTTGGACAAGTCCAGTACATTCGGAAGTTCCAGAACACGAAATAATGAAAGACGTCGAACGAGGAAAAACGATCGAAGCTTCAGGGATCCAAATTTGTTAATTTGAATGAGGAAGCAGAGAAACTCCACATGTCGCTCGAGCAGAAGCAACCCAAGGGACGTCAAACAGGACAGGAATCCAAGGACCCGAATTTGAAGGAGGACCAATTCGCGTCATCGGGAAGAAAAAACCCCGGAGCAATTACACGGTGATTTACCTTGATCAAATTTCCAACGGGATTCAAGAACCGACCATTCTCATTCGGTAAAACTTTGCTCAACAAAAATACTCAATTTTATTGTTTTTCCCAATTTCAACTTTATGTTAAATGTAAGATCCTATCTAGTATATTTACTATTTAAAATATTTCAATAGTGATATTAAAATAGTGACAATTTTAACAACTAATCAATTTTACTTGCAAGCACTAATTTTACATTACTTTCCTTGCTAGATTATTAAATAATCTTAATCCTAACCTTAAAGTCTTAATCTCACCTAAAACTTCATTTTAGTAATAGTTTTGCTTACTTAGGGGCGGAGCTATGAAGGGCCAACGTTCTGGACGGCCATTTGAAGAAGAAAATTATCCCTGAATCAAATTCTCCCAATGAATCTTCATCCTCAAGAAAGACGGAAAACCCAGGTTTGCAAAATCAAGGTATGCAAATCTCAATATTGCAAAATCAATTCATTCAAAATCAAGGATGGCAAATCCCAGGATGGCAACGAAAATCGGCTTTTGCTACTTTGAAGCCAATAACCAAAATTTCATAAGGAGGACTTTTGAACTGAACGGACCCAAACAGCAATTCCAACAGCAAGAGCCAGGTGTAGCAAATGAAACTCCGCCAGAACAATCCCAACACCCACAAGAACAATCACAGCCAAATGCTCTACCTTTCATCAAAATACCGAAAGTTCCTCAAACAATGCCAATCTTTGTACACCCTTGTAAACACATACATTTCTTAAAACCCCTTTCTATTTACACTTGTATTTAATAATTAATTTAACCATGAATTCTTATACGTTTATTATACGTTTCTTGATATGACAAATAGTATCCATAAATGTTCAATTTTAATACAAAATGAAGTTTTAAAAATGCGAGAAGTTCTAATCATTGTTATTTAACTACAGATATACCTTTTACCCCGGTTTACGGAATGCCTGAGACCCGGGCTGGCCGGATGCGGAATGGGCGGAATGAGCGGGTTTTGTGTCCAGAGTGGATTCACTACAAAGGAGACAATGTTGCCAATCAAAAAGACCAAGAAGAAGTCAATTAAGAAAATGAGAAGCAAAGGAAGCCCAGCGGATTTGAATTCAGAAGAAAGTTCTTTCACGTTGGCCGTCTTCAAATTCTTTCGTTTCGAACATGTGGATTTACGGGTGTGGAGAAGGGCCGAATTGAAACTAGAACTTGCCCAAGAAATCAAAAGGAAAAATTCCATTTCGCTTCAGACTTGGAACAAGAAACAAAATTCGGAAATTATTTTTTATAGCTTTATATGAATATAATTCAAATAAAAGTCAATTAAACATCTATTATAAAAATGGGTTTTTTAAATTCAAATATATGCATTTTTTTAAAATTTTTATATCGAATTGGTTCATGGCTCATGTTCATAATATTTGAATTGTAATTTCTAATAGAACCCTCCATTTTGGCATGTATATATTTTGTGCTCTATTGATTTTCTATTGTTTTTAAGCGTTTTTATATGGTAGAAAAAGAAAATGGAAAGAGGATTTTCTATTAAATCCATTTTCATCATTGACTAAATGGTTTATTTAACATTGTGCTAAAAATTAATTTTTAATTACATGCGAGTTCATAAATTAAATAGTTCTAAAGCTAATATAGTTAATAATGTATGTTTTAATTGAGATTCATGACTAATTTAACTCACAGGATCAATGATTAGTAGTGTTAAAAATTGGCAGTATGAAATATTTAGTATACAAGAGAGGATCTTACATTTAAAATTATTGTAAATTGCAAGAATGAAAAAGAAATTGGTTAATAAATAACATGAATTGAAAATTCATTATAAAGCAGTTGATGAGATAAACGTAAGAACATGAAAAGGGATAAGAAATGCAATTAAATGAATTAATGTTTAGACGATTTGTCTTGGGCAGTAAGTCAATCCAGATGGGCCGAAGCGAAGTTCTTGCAAGTAGGCGTAAACGACCCAAACCTCATACAGGAAAAAGAGGAAGACGGGAAACGAAGCCCAAACACGGTTGATCGGCGCGGAGTGCCCTTATAATTTACAATTAATTATAGTACAATTTAATTATTCATTAATGTTTTTTCTTATTAAAAATAAAAGATTAATTACAATTAATATAATATGTAAATCAAAGTGATAACATTTGAACAGTTAAGATAATAAATAGAGTTTGCTTAAAATAATCAACTAATTAGCTAGTTGATTTAATAAACATTTTTTAATTAAAAGACAAATTAATAATTAGTCTTTTATTAATAATTATTGATTGCAAGTTTTCTTATGATTTACCTCCTCTGTTCGAAATGGCGTTGTATATTTGAAACACGACCGCCACTAGTATGAAAATGACCCAAATAATGAGCCAAAGTCGAACATTCTCAGCCGAGTTCTTGTAGGCGCCGCAGAAGAGCAGGAGAGCCAAGAAGAGCAAAAAACTCACGATGGCCAACTCAAACCACAAATCTGAAAGAAGCAAACTCGCGTCATTTTCATCTCCTTTACCGCATTTCACCACAATCTCCATTCATAATTCAATCTAGCATTATAATACATATCTAACATCACTCACCCTAACATTTTGCACATGAGTATAAAATATACAAATAATATACCTGTTTTTATATTATTAGTAATTATAGATATATTATTTCTATTAAAGACAGATATTGAAATCTTCTTTTAAAAATATTTACATGAGTATAAGAGAAAAGCTAAAGAAAAAACAGCTTACTTGTTGAGCTGTGCCCATCCAGAACCAATCGAATCAGATCAAAGAAATATGAACCAGCCAACAACTAAAATAAGTAAAATGGGTAATTAACAAGGTATATTAGTTAGAGTTAATTAATTAACAAATTAATTCCTGAATGATGCAAGATAAATAATGAGTAATTAATGAGTAAGATTATTAAATATTCTATACGTAATGAAGTTATGATGATATTATGAACGTATTTGAAATATAAAAAAGAGAAATGTGAAACACCCTGTAAAATCTAATATTACATCAGGTAAATATGAGCATATGAGATAAGTATGACTAGGTATCTGTGCATATTACTATTCCTGTTTGTAGCTTGTATGTTCTAAAAAGTAAATAAATATGAGAGAGTCGTTTATTTGAGAGTATATAAAAGATTAGGTGTATTTAGGAAATGAGCTTTCCCTTGCATGTCGAGTCCCATTAAAAAGGCATAGAACTTATAGAAGCTAATGAATGCTAATGAATTTTCAATGGGATCCATAGAAATGCATTTGGTATCTATAGACGAATAGACCCAATTGAATCTTCCTTTTCATCCTGTTTCTAATATCCCATTTATGTATAGTAAAGTCGATTACTCTCATAATCATTAAAAGAATATAAATTATTATTAAAATATCATAAATCCATAATGAACATTCTCATAATTTGAATATGTCCTTAAACTTATCATTACGATGGTCAATGAATGCCCTTAATAATTAATTTACCATTGATAAAGAAAGAAAAGAACATATGGCATATGTATAAGAGTTTCATAATGAAATGTAAGTCCTTACGAGATCCACAATGGCAAAGACGAAAGTTCCGATCCTGGGCGAGATGCAGCAACAGGGGTTGTACATCTTGAATTATCTCTTTTATAAATGTATTTCAATCAATTGCTATGAAAAAGGGAATTGAAACTGGAGAGCTTCCGGGTGTCTCTTGCAGGCTGAGGAAAATTCGGCGTTGAGTCATGGAAAAAAAGGGCAGAGTAAAAATAAAAGGGCGAGGAAGCACATGCCTACTCCCTACACATACAACTTATATTTAAAAGGCCCAAATCCCAATGAGCATCGCCGTGTCACACACGCAGTTTCAATACCTTTATCCATTTCGTATATTTATCAACATGGAACAGCCAAAAGCATTTCTGCCTACAACTTAGCCGTATATACACTTTACAGCATTCTAAAGATTTTTCTATGTAACTATGTACTTCTAAATTATGCTTATGCTCATACATACATTCATATGAGAATTGAATATGATATAGGTTAAAGTTTATAACCGGTATTAGCAATACTACTATGCAATTATTAATATAACAAAGACGAACCGATAATGCAAACAAAACTATAATAGAACAGATAAGGTGTATTCGTGTATTTCATATACCTGACCAAACTGTATGCTTTGACTATACCTCAATGTAATTGTATGCTAATGTGTTCCCTTGAAATTTTTTGTATTTGGATCCTTATTTGGGATTTGGACCATTTGATGAGAACTCGTGCATTGGTTAATAAATCTTTGTGGCATGGACATTTAGACTCAGACAAAATCTAACATATTAAAAAGAAATTATGTGAATGGATGATTTTCAATAAATAAAAGCAATTCAACTTAAATGGGCAGGTTAATTCCATCATCGCCAATAAATTAAAGTGCGGAATTTTAGTAAAAGCAAGGCTTATTATGTATTTATAAAATAATTTAATAAAACTTAAAGATTTAAAAAAAGAATTAAGGTAGGTAAATGAGAAAGATATATGGCATCGAAATAACGTCAACGTCCTAATTTAACTAACTATTTATTAATTAAAATTTATTAATAAGCATTAAAATTTTAAAGATCATATTAATATTCGTTATTGTCACTATAATAAAATTGAATTTCATATGAAGTTCAAAGATTCATAAACTTTATTAAGCCCATTTAAAAAAATTCACATACTATAATTACATATTAGATTTATTCAATATTTCAACTTTTATATGAATTTGAATATGCAGTAAATATTGTCAATAATTTAAATCATGTATTACTGATACTAAATACTAATATGTTAGGATTATGGATTATCTAAATAAAATTGAACGCGGTTCCAACGTGAGTTCATTGCTAAAGGTTCTTTCGTTAATTCAACTCAAAATCAACGGACGTTTCAACACCAAGAGTTCGCGCTTGTTTTCTGAATGCTTCGCTCAGCGTAAATTTTTGCGATTCTGTCAAGCCCTGGGAATAAGAAAATCCAACCCCGTAGGTTTCTTTTCCACCATGGGTATTCGTGTTGGAGTCAGTGTTTGTATCCGACTTCCGTTTAAGGACTCCAACTTTGGTGGAATAAGAAGTTTTCACAGTTGATGATCTTTTGTTATAGTGTGAATAAACGTTTTCCAATATCCTTGTGGTTCACAAGGTCGTTAATGTCAAGATTCCTCTTACAACAGTAAATGATGAGCCCAGCATTATCAACTATAATTTTTAAAATAAATTATGATTTAATGATATAAAATTATACATTAAATTTATTAAAAAATTCTAAAATTTAATCAAAATTTAAAATTATTCAAAAAAAATTTACATTTTAATAATTTAAAATATTGGTTTATTAATTAAGCAAATTAGAGAAACGATCGAATTAAAATTATTGCAATAATTATATTAATTAATTAACCATCGTTATCGTCGAAATTTGTTAAACCACAAATGACTTGATCCGACTCAGCATTTATTTGATCCCCATTTACTTTATTCGCTCAGGAGATCATACGACAGAATGGCGCCATCAGCACAAAAGAGTTTAAAGTTCGTGGCGCCTGCGTCATCCTGTCAACT
>VJMY01001456.1:0-12502 GCA_009869795.1 Neelides sp. FZ-2019 | reverse complement strand
ATTTGATTATAAATGTAAAATTAATACAATAAGTTAACTTACAATCTATATAATACCCTTATTATTATAATCGATATCGATGTAAATATTTCAAGTATATCAAAAAATACTACACAAGAATCGGTAGGTATATTATATAATCACTCCATTTAACAGAAGTTATTATAACTATTTAAAATAACAATAAGATATAACTATTCCTTCTATATTTATTAAATATTCACACTTATTTAGAATATTACAATTACACATTTAAATAAGTAATAAGCTATCATGAGACCTCGAGAAACGACGAAAACGATATACACACACGAACATGAATTTCAAATACATTGCTGATGGAGAATTCACCAATTTCACCTTAACTTGATAAACTATTAGGTAAATTGTTCAATAAGTTCAATTTAAGTCCAAGATAAAATAGTCAGGAAATATATTGCTTGATAAAATATAATTGATATTTATAATTTGCGAACAAATTTTTCTTTTGGTTAACTAAATTAGAATATTTTACTCTTTTATAGTAAATATTGCAACTCATTTTTATACATTAACCAGAAAAGGTTTTTCTCACCTTTTAAAAAAATAATTATAATTTTAAAAAGCTAAACTAAAATTAAAGATTAAAATTGTGCTCGGTGTAACGACTCACATGTAAAAAAATCTACTTAAATTATAATTTCTTGGTTGACCGTACAAAATAAATTTGTATAAATAAATAACAAATGCGATAAAATTTAAAATGAGAAAAGCAAACATTTTAAAAAGTTTGATAATAAGTAATTCACTACTTATTATAGGATTAAATATGCTATAAAGTAATTCTTTAATGAAATTCGAATCTTGAGAGGAGACTGCGATGCGAAGTCGGTGTTCTTGTCTTCTCGTGAATATTCCACCAAGCTCACAAAAAAATTCCTCACTCTGAACTTATGATTAGTGAATAGCAATGTGGTAGGTAATAAAATCCGATAACTATAATATTATCCTGTGCCCCCATTAATCTCATTCATCATCAGGGCACGGAAGCCAAAAAGCCTAAAAAGAAAAATAATTAGTATATCAATTCATGAGTTAAAATAATTGAAATGAAACTCCTGACTAATTGTAAGTAAGAGCCGCTTTATAATCTGTATCGATTTAGTAAATTACCATGTTTGTGCAAGCAGTAGCCATCATCATAAACTTTGGGTTGAACTGAAGGCATTGTACAGGCCCAGTGTGCTCGGCATTCAATACGCAAACCTGCAACATTTATTTAAATGAACATTTCAAATCGTAATAAATACAATGTACAAAAAGACGCAGTTAAATTGAATTTTTTCAGACCTTGTAACCACTTTCTGCATTCCAAAAATGAACAAGCCCATCGGAAGAACCAGAGATTACATATTGAGAATCTGGGCTAAAGCAAGCTTCTAGATGAAGGTTCTTGCTGTTTAAAAAGCCCTAAAAACAATATAAATTAATCATCTAAATTCATTTCATCAACTTTATTTATGTATTAAAATACTGAAAACCAATCTATTGGAATCTATGTCCTATATTCAAGAGTACAAAGTTCAGTAAAGTAAGCATTATTATAAATTACATAGAATGAATCTTGTGTTGCTTACCGTAAAAGTTTGGAGCATAGTTCCCGAAAAAGAGTCAATGAGCCTAATGACGCAACCCATATTGCATATCATGATAGATTTCCCATCTGGGCTAAATTTGAGTGATGACCATTCTCCTTCTCGGTCGTATTTGAAAGTAGAAAACGGACCCTGGGGTTAAATATGTTCATTTAAATTAATTCTCAAGACTCGCTAAAAACCATAATTATGAAAATAAGTTATGAAAGGTAAAAAGATCTAACCTTATCAAAGGATCGGAGGTCGTATAACTTCAGTGACTCGTTATTGACTCCCGCTGAAAAGATGAGACCTTCGGGGTCAAAGGCGGCCACCGGCTTTCCATTAAGGTGCATCACACCTTGACAATTCGGAGATCTGAGATCCCATAAACGAAGGGTTTTGTCAAGAGATCCCGATAAAAAAGTGTCATCCGTAGGTGACATGCAAAGCGTTGTGACTCTACGAATTAACAAATATATTTAATATCCAAGTTGCTTTTAAAAACTTTAAATTGAAATAACTTGAAAAATTTTTAAACTTACTTTTTTGTGTGACCGGGAAAATATCTTAGATATTTATTATCGTGCAAAGACAAGTATCTGATTGTGTCTATAATGAAAAAATGATCAATTTTACTAACCAATTTATTACAAAAAATTCATGTCAAATAATAAAATTACCTTAAAATATTTTTTGTAAACTTGACTTACCATCGATTTTGGTTGAGCTATGAATAGCTGTGTTCTTTGCATGAGTAAAATGAATAAGGTCAACTCCGTACTTTTTACTATTCAATGCTCTTCTTTGCCTATGATATTAAAATATAATGATAATTAAATTAATTATAAAATATTGAAATTGAAAGAGTAGAGAATATAAACAAAAATCCGTGAATCTGAAAAATCTGAAAAATGAGAAATTTATTTTTAATAATCAGATTTACTTACGTCCCCTTCTCGCAATCGTAAATTACGATCTGATCATCTTCAGCGGATGAAATTAGAAGATCTCCGGAAGGAGAAAAATCCATACTATTAATTCTTTCGGTATTCTCTCTAAAGACCTTTGCCACTTTGAAACTCCTGATGACATTGTCAATCATTTTCATCCCCCGCTCACTTTTATCATCGACCGAATTGTCACTGCAAGGAATATTAAAGTTAATCATTCGTTTAATTTATGTAATTAATATCTTCTATACAATTAACATATAATTGCTAGGATCCATCAAAGATAAGAAAAGTCAAAACTCACTTCATTGTGGATGCCAGAACCATAAGAAAAACTTCTTTAAAACAAAAGATGAAAATTCAGAATTCCTTATAATTTCCTTTAATTGAGCTTTGAACGATCCTCCTTCCTATTTTAAACTTGCAGAAAATGAACCAAGTTCCTTAATTTTGCACATTTTCTCAATTTGCTCATTTATGAATTTACGGGAACGCTATTTTTGCTAAATAAGTCAGGTTGGTGGAAGTGGCAAGCTTTAAAAGATCGCAGCTTTTCCTTTCGTAGTACTCTCAACTGTATAATTTGAGACAATCTCAACAATCACAAACACGAGAAATTATTACGTTCATACTGCATAATGCATGCATTGCATTGGCGTGGTCTATCACTTACACACTCAATTCGATAAAATTAAATAAATGTAGTTGGTAATACATAAATTATACCTAATATACGAAATGAATGAGCTTCATTAATTTATTCAATTGATATAAAAATAGAATATGAAAAAATGACACAGCGGTTTCAAGATGAGATAAGAGTAAACTCGTTGATAGTTTAGGTTAAAGATTCAACGTTGAGCCGATTGATTTATTCAACCCAAATTGATCTTATATACTAGTCCTAATCTTACTCACTAATATTCAGTTATCGCCTATCATTATCACAACACTTTTATATGATACGAGTGTTCTAATTTAATTAGTACTGCAAAGTGTCCTGCGAGCTAGAGAGATGAAGTGAAATGAAGCAAGGCTTCTTTGGGTTTAAGTTCCTTGAGCAGTTAAGACGAATGCGTTATTCATTGAAATGCTAGCCTTTATAGTTATATACTGAATCTTATCATACTCGAGCATATTCCGGATTATATTGTTTTCCAACGGGAATATACCCAAGTCAATATCCTTGCCATAATTAACATTTTACGAGGGATTCCGAATTATCCGGAATACTAAAGTGTATTCATAAACACTTTACTACTAAAGTATATATTTACAGAATGCGAATCAGTATGAATATGATACGAATCAGTACGTCTCAGTACGAATATGATGTGAATGCTCTAGCTTGCTCATTTTACGGATTATGATACGAAATATTAAGTAAGATCAGTTTGTTCATTTCTGATAATGATACGCCATACGCAATATTCTCTATTTTTACTGTATGATTGAATTTCTTATATTCAGTAGATATTTGAGTAAAATTTTTTTATTTATATTGATACCGAGCTTCTTGTAATTATTTTTAATTAATTATTATTATTAATTCACCTCTAAAGCTATTAGCTTAAAAATATGGTCAAATACGACAAACATTCTTCACATTTTATGTAAAATTGATAGATAAAATCGAAATAACATTATACATTGAACACGATAAACATGTCTTTTGGAAGTCAGAGTTAATACACTACTCTATTGTTGTCATTTAAGTTAACATTGTAAGTTTATTAGTTGAATTGAGAGCAACTAGTTAGGCATTAAAATTGAACATTAGGTAACATTGATTAAACTTGAGTCAAGTTTACAAAGCGAGCCAAACTGCCGCTTATCGTTGTTTAATTGATTATCTGACAAGAAATTCTTCTAGGAGTGCAAATCTCTCAGCCATTTTTTCATAGATCTATCAAAGTATTCAGTAATCATTAATATTAAAATAGTTATTTTTATTGTGTTTACGGTTTTTAATGAAAATTATTTTTCATTCAAAGAAACTTTAATCTAACTTGTACCTCAGAAGCGTCTTCATTTGGATCACATACTTTCACGAATCCTTCTAAATCTTTCACAAGATTTGTAAAAGACTTTTCTTTACTCACTGCATGTTTTGCTCTGTAGCAAGCTCCGCGGTCAGCAGAATTAGCTGTTTTCTATAAAATTTTGCATTTGTTAACAATTTATAAGTTAACTTAAGATAAATGCATACTATTTAACTACCCAATAACTAAAGTTATAAAAAGTGTGTTTGACGCTTGACATTTTTACCTGAACATAAACAGGAGCATTGAATACGTCTGATAAAACTTGTAAGATGATTTCATTTGATGATGCTCCACCAGTTGCTAAAATCCTTGTGTCTTTACCTAGAAAATTAAATTATTAGCATTTATTTATTTTATAGTTCTATTGTCATAATAGTGGTTATCTTACTTAATTTGCATCCAATGCGCTGTGCGTGAACTTTCTTAGAGAGAAATTGCCCTTCAATGAGAGCTCTGACTTGAACTTCTTTGCTCGTAAATCTGACCAATTTACTTCCTTCTTTGTTAAAGAGATAATTTCCAGCTAGAAACAATATATATTAATTTATGATAGAGTGAACTAACTAAAAACTGACTTTTAAACTGACTTGTCAAATTAAAATTCGGTTTGATACATTAATAATAGTAGTAAGTTTTACGTTTAATTTTTGGAATGATTTCTTCATAGTCGTAGTAAAATCCAATGTTTCCAAAATTTCCCCTTGGTGTTGAGTCGAGTAATTGGTTAAAAATGTTCCAAGATCCCTCAGCATCTTCATTTCTTATTCGATCCCTCGTGAGAGATCCGTTCTTGAAGCATAGCAAGCCCATGAATCCAGGACCAACAGGATTCGAGAACACATGTCCTTCAATGAAAGCATCCTCTGGAAGATTTTCCATTGAGAGGAACAACGTGTCCGAGGTTCCAAGACTCAAGGCAATGTCATTTGGGCCGAGGCACATCGCAGCGAAAGAACTCGGATTGTCTCCGGTAAATGCCACAACTTGACAATCTGGATTGAAGCCGAATCTCTCCACGTAGTATTTGGAAATATTCCCGACAACTTCATAGGGTTGAATGGGATCTCCGAGTTTGAGAGCGAGTTCTTCAGGGTGGCCACTCGTAATTGCAGAGAGACAATCTTTTGACCATATTTTTGAGCGAATGTCTAACAAATTCATTCCAGATCCATCTGAGTAATCAATTCCAGCATAGTCACCGAGAAAGAGCGAACATGCAAAACTCGATACAAGGGAAATTCTCTATAAATGGCACAAGAAATTTTTAAGAGGTAATTTAAGAGCTAAATGAAGTGCGATATTTTATTTAGAATAATGAGTTTTAAATCTTTAATTCTTTAAAGTATATTTTAATTGATAAGATAAGGTATATTATAAAACATTTAACAAACCTCAGTTGAGTTATAGATTTCTTTTTTAGTTTCAAAAACTTTTGCAATTTGACTTCCTGAAAATCTCTCATAAGCTCTCGAGCCGGTAATACGAGAAAGAGCCTAAAAACCATTTGAATGCTTAAATTACTTACAAGTTACAACAATTAAATGTGTTTTGATTAATAAAAAGGTATTTACTTGTGCTCCACCGAGAGCATCTTCCAATTTGACACAGAATTCAGTTGTACTGGAGTCCATCCAAACAGGCGAATTGGAAAGACTGAAAGCGAATGAAAGTCCTTCATGGAGGAATTTGATCGGATCCAAGGACTGCAACAAATCTTTAGATCCCTTCTTCCAATAAACTGTTCCATGTTGCTAAATATAATAATATTAATCAATTGAGGTAAAATAAGAGTTTAATGACATGAGGGTTGTAAACGAAACTCTTTCGTACTTGACCAGCTCCGGATATAGCTGCAATGTCTTCAAAAACAACTCCAGCAAACCTCAACTTTTCAAGCACTATGTCAAGTGCCTTGACCCACATGAGCGGTTGAGCTGTCACGACTTTTTTATTCGTTTCATCTCGATTCACTCCTCCACAAGTTCTACGTTTAAAAGAAAACATAAAAAGTACTATAAAGTAAATATAAAAATTTTCTAACATGTGTTAAATCTTTTACAATTTTATTGAAAAATTCTCACCTGAATTCCGGGAGCTCCGAATCAAAATTAACGGTAGCTTCATGAATAACCTCAAGATTATTATTGACAATGACAGCTTTTAGCTAAATAAAATATTAAATACACAATTATCCCTCTCTGACATCTTACCTAATAATCAATAATTATTGTTAGTATATTTAAAATGTTTTTACCGATTGTGTGCTAAAATCAAATCCAAGGAAGTTTGACTTATCTTCAGCTTCTGTTGACTCCATCATGAGAAGAGTTCTTAAAAGTGTTGGGAGAAGAACTCACAGTCACCGGATGAACAGAATTTATATGTTCCCCATAATTTTAATTCTCATTAAAATTGCCAACTCTTTAATCAAGGTTAATTTACCATAGCCGGCATGAAAGACACTCCGCTCTATGGATATAAAAGAATGATAAGAAATGAAGATTCAAGGATGAGTGAAATAGACTATACTATATGAAAGTTAATGAGATAAATGACTAATGAAATGACAGATGACAAATTTAGAGTTGAACTTTACTAATCGTCACAGTCATTGCAAGTTTTAAGTTAAAAAATCAATAAGCTATAACTATGCAATCCCTAAGTGGTTAATTTGGTAATGAACCTAATAATTCATTTGGGAGAATTAAGATGATTTTCACTTACCACAATAAAAATTGAAAATGAAATGTGAATAGAAAAGAAGACTCGTGTGTTCAAGCAGCGTGTGAATTCGGGATATGAAGCAAGTTACATGGTATATGCTGAATATGTATATAGCCAAATTGCAGGTAGACTTTTTTACAGTCAGAAGGAGCAGAGTTGAATCACCTGTTGGTTGGATCTTGAGCGAGGCTCAATTTACCTTTAAGCAGTTTAAGGCTAAAAGGAGTAATTGAACTCATTTTCCTATTCTTTTGCTTTCTCATGCTTTATTCAACGTCGAAGCAGAAATGTTCATACGGTGGATTTTCATACAGCTTTTAAATTACTAATGATCCTAAAATCATAACCAATTTATGCCAATATCTTGTAATAAGAATCCCAATTAATGATTCGTTTGTTTGTGCCATCCTTCTAGTTAGAGATATTTTTTATTATATATTCACTTGTAAGCTAATTTAATGTCTTAAATGAAATATTTTGTGTATATTTTTCATAGATTTTTATTTTCAACTTCTTACTTTTCATTATTTATACCCCATTTATTTTAATGGCAGTAGTATTGTTTAAAAATACACAATTTAAACAGCATAAATTATATATACATACCAGACATTTATATCATAACATACATAATTTAATATGAACGTGATGTTCAATCATAATTACGACTTAAGAGACTTACGAATACTACGAATACTCTTATTACAACAAGTGACTTTAAGAGATACATCAAAATTTAATAAGAATTTCATATAATTGGTTATATTGTTCAATACGACTTTACGAATGAAAACTTTTAAATAAGTACCTACTTACGCTTACCTTTTGAGTATATCTAAATTTTTAAATGGGATTTTAAAATGTTCAGAGCGCTAATAATAGTTCCTAAGTGCAAGATTAATGATTATTTGTTATTACCTGATTTTATTATCATTTATTTAGAAAGTAATTTTTTAAATATTTTAAATGGTACTAATTGACAACCAAGATTATTTAATTTAAAATAATAACTACAATTATGACAAAATGAGTACTACAGGTATTTTCATACATTAAAAGTATGTCTGCCATTGAGAGAGTGAGTGATTATACTTTTGAAAGACCGAAGAAATAAATATTAATTTTTCCCCTTTAGAAAAATTAATAAGCCTTTTCTTTTAACTATTATAAATATATAAAAAATTGCACAACCAATTACAAAATTTTTACCTATAATTTGGGTAAATTTTAAAAAGAAACTAATATTCAAATATGCATCAAATATACATAACTTCTACTTCTGAAAGGCCATTACATAAAGGCTTTTTGTATCATCTCTGTCAATACATCTTCGTACTTACATTTAGATTTATTCATTCAGTTGGGTTTACTTACATAATATAATATTAACATTTTTACAAGTATTTAACAAGTGAGAGCTTGGTTGAATAAAGATATTCATATTTACAATGGTATTTATTTTGCACAATATGCTACATTATTATATAATATACATAATTTAGATCTATGTAAATGTTAGATTTAACATTATTTAAAATCTGTAATTTTTATTGCTTTTCCAATCAAACAATTTGTGCGTTAGATGTCTTTCTGTCTTTATTACAATCAACCAGATTTATACCAGATATTTTAATGTGACTCAGAATTTGTGAAAACAAAAAACACTTTAGACAGAAAATTTTAATGAAAAACAAGATATTTTTTACTGCATATTTAGTATAAAAAATTTATAGTTTAGATTTCTAGATTGCTTCAATTAAAATATCGGCGAAATGACAATTCAAATACCTATGTATTGTAAATGATAAATAATAAACAATCCATAAAATCAATCATTAATCAAATATTATCGTTAACTGATTTCAAATTATTGTAGGATATTTTAACAAAGTAGAAAAATTTAGACAAACTTGAATGGATTTTCAAGCATTTATCTTTATTTCCAAAAGCCATATTGTATAAATTCATTACAATTTACTTTTTCTGTTAAGAAATCCTACAAAAATTCCAATTTAATTTAATAAAAATGAAAACTTTGTTAAAAGTTTTTCGCTCTTAATCGTTATTAAGGATCTTTTAAAAGACGTAGAATTTGTTTAAAATATGAAGATTAAAATAATAAAATGAACTTACAAGCTGATTTTCTCGATGATTCTTTCCAATTCTTCAATTTCATCCACTACGTCGTCTTTTCTTTCGACTTTCTCCAACTGCCAACAAATTCAAAATTAATTATAAGTTTTTAATTAGAAACTTGAATTTAATCGTCAAACAAAAAAATCAACTTGCCTGTTCTTTCTCAGGGTTTTTAAGTTCACCGGAAGCAATTTTCTTCTCAAGGCCTTCAATGTCCTTTAATCTTTTCCTCAAATTTCTCAGTCTTTTAGTAGGATCGGTCGGAGGTTGAGACTCGGTTGCATTGGCTTTTACTGTCGGAGGCGCCTTCTTCCCATTTTTGTTCTCTTCGACGGTTTCGGACTCAGATTTGGTTTTGCTTCGTTTACTCTTCTTCTTCACGTTCTTGACCAAGGGATCTTCTTGGACGAAGTTGAGTCCAGGAATGACTACAGCCGGTTGGTAAAGTCCAACTTCGAAATAGTACGAGCTATTGACTTTCGAGCCCTTCGCATCGTCTTCGCTGAGTCCAACAGGGAATCTGGAGTCCCTCGGTGAGACTTGCTTCCCCTTTGACACATAAAGTGGTTGTTCTTCTTGCGGAACATAGCCATCACGAACACGAATGGGCTTTCGCCATGTTCCATCTGGCCGTTGACTGGAGGGAATAAACGAAGCCCCTAAAAGACAATTAAATGAAATAATAAATACAACATCTTCACAATTATCATTTCCAAAATTTATTTTAGCACTAATTCAATTCCAACTCTTCCTTTAATAGTAATAATAGTAACCCAAATCATTCAAGATACCTGAGTCATCTCTAATTATATTAAGTGAAGACATTGAGAAGTTTCGTTGAGTAAATATCACGTAAATTGAATAAATTATACAAAACTAATGAGTCAACTCTTATAAAATTGTTCAAATTTTATACAATTTGCAAAACGTTAAATAGTTAAACTTCACGAGGTTTTTAAATAATCTAAAAAAGACTCGAATTGAGTCAACTGGGTGACTTGTTCCTAACTCTAATTACAAATTTACGGGGGAACTAAAGGGGACCAACACGGAGAGAGACTATCAAGATGA
Source organism: Neelides sp. FZ-2019 (assembly GCA_009869795.1). Lineage (NCBI taxonomy): Eukaryota > Metazoa > Arthropoda > Collembola > Neelipleona > Neelidae > Neelides > Neelides sp. FZ-2019. The sequence goes on along the minus strand of VJMY01001456.1, from coordinate 1,960 downwards.
GCCTGATGATGATAGAGGCCTGATCAAGGGACCTGAAGATTGTCCACAAGTGAGACAATAAAGTCAAATTAAAATCAATACTATTTGAATCAATTTAGGGGGAAGAAGAAGCTTGAGTGCTCCATTTAAGTTTGCCTGTTGGCCCGACTCGTCCACGTGCTTTCCTTAATTCCACTGCTGCCTCTTTTCCCCCTTTACTCCTACAAAGTCGCTTTTTTCTCATCTTGCAAAAGGAGAAATCTGCAACATTCGGATTCAGCGATGTTGGAACGCTATCCTTTTCGCAATTAAAAATGAGCATTACGCATTAAGGATCGTGTTGTGGAGGTTTATCTCAATGATTTAATACTTTTATTAACTTTCTTTCACTGGTTGTAAGTTATGTATCATTGAAATTAAGCTATGTGGCTCTCTTTTAAATTACATTTAATCCGCGATCGTGAAAAGTTTCTTTGTTCACTTCTACAGATAGGATTAATTGAGACTTTCTTTTCTTCAAGAAACAATTGATTAGAAAATACTTGAAAATATGTTTTAAATTGCATTTTTATAGAATTATAAAATTAATTGATGCTATACTTATAGTTCTAAACTTAATCTCAACTTTGTAGGTACTACGAAGAGGAGCGAAGGCGATGAACACGAGAAGTGTTTCATAAAAATGCCTATTAATTCCAATAGAATAAATCGGCATTATTTTATGAAATATTACGAAAATAAACAGAGACAGCGGAGTGGACTGTATAGCTCTTTGAGAATTGGGCCAAAATCTTCTAATGCCTTGTTACCCATGATTGATGAGATAGTTGAGATTAAAGAAGATGACGGTTCGCAAACGATGATAGCCGGATAGATGAACATGGATTAATTTCAAGACTTTGGCAAACTTTGGTGGCATGGATGTTGGAAATAATGAGCCTGCATTTGTGCCGCCCACCTCACAACAACTCACACCCTTTGAATGTAGATCAAGATCTTGGATGAGAAATAAGAGTTTAAATTAGTCAACGACCTTGCTCATAACTTTTATTTGAGATCTTCTCGAGATCAAGTGTCCCATCACCTGACTCAACCTTTCAGTCTTATCAAATGTATAAGTATGATCCTTCCAAAGCCAAAAGGACCACATGTTACTCATAAAGAACATTCATTAATAAAATGCACTTATCTTTATTATTCTGCTTCTTTCACCATTCACACCATTAGAGAATTCTAATTGTGAAAAAGTCAAGTCTAATAGAATAGAGTTATTGCTTAAAAAGCTGTAAAAGCGTCTTATTACTACAAGATAAACTCAAGATCCAGTGACTAAAATGACTTAAAAATATTGCATACTGTGAACTCGAACAAACCCCTTTCCTACTCCTATACTTCAATTCTTTATTTCTCTTTCAATCTCTATCTCACCTTTGAAACTTTCTACATGCTCATTCTTAATGACCATTATTCACACAGCGATAATAAAAAATACTTTCAAACTCGCCAATAATATTAATGTTGTACCTAATTAACAATGATTATCTGAATTTCATGATCATCTCTGTTCGTGGGAAAAGCCAATTTGGTGGTCAAGCTTATAAAAATTTGAGTGTTATTTCGGTTATGTGAATCCTTTTAATTAAATATGATGAAGAAGTTGTTTATTGTTTATGAAAATAGCTGGGGAATTCTAATTCCAGCAATGGAAAATCCCGTATTACTTGGATTTTCAAAGTTAAAGCTTTAATCAAACACGGATAATTCATATCTGAAGATATTGCACGAGTTTGATTGATTGAAACGTCAAATTTAACATATATGCTCAACATAAAGCAACAATTGTTCAGCACCTATAAAAGGAAAAAAAATCTTCTGAATTGTCACACTAATCAAAAAGTGAGAAAAAGAATCATGGCAAAGCTTTTCGTTCTCCTAGGGCTTATTGCCCTCTCAGCCGGTAATATCCCTAAATTAGCCAAAA
>VJMY01001455.1:0-12504 GCA_009869795.1 Neelides sp. FZ-2019 | reverse complement strand
ATTATTACTAATTAATAATTAGTTATTATTAATATAAGTAATTTTTTATATTTATAATTAATAAGTCATAAAAAGTAAGGAAAATGTAATTTGGTTACCTTAAATTTTATTAGTCAGTTGGCGTGAAAGAATTGTATGTTCATGAAAATTTCAATCCTTTGAACTACGACTCTGACATTGGACTCATTGTTCTTGACAAGCCACTCAAGGTTTCCCAATACGTGAGGCCAATTTGCTTCCAACAATCCTCAGATTCCTCTCTTGAAGAAGTTCAATTAACTGAAGGTTCTGTTGGAACGGTGAGCTAAACTCATTTATCATTTTGTTCTAATAGAATTTTAACATTTAATATTTTTAAAAAAATATTTTAATTTCTAATGCTTTGTAGTATATTTGTATTTTTCATATTTGTATTTAACGAGAAAAAACATTTTTATCAAATATACTAAATATACTTTATTATTTTCAATTCTAGCTAAATAGGTATAATTGAGATTATAATACTTTTGTGATAAACACGATCGCTAAAAGACTTTAACTAGTAAGTATAGATAAATGAATTTTAAATAAATTTAAATGGACTTATTAGATTGTTGGCTGGGGTTTTGACAAGTCTGGTAGAATAACGAATGATCTTCGAATAATCAAGTTACGAGTCATTAGTCCTCGTAAGTGCTTGGAAGCCAACAGAGACTCAGATTCTGGTTTACAGTCAAGATCAACGACTTTTTGTGCTGGATCTCAAAATTGTAAGACACATTGAATATTAACATTATTTAATTGAAACAAATACTTAATTTTGCCATTGTCTATTTCTTGTTATTTGTAGATAGCAACGTATGCAATGGTGATTCTGGTGGAGGAATGTATTTCGAATCATCAAATTTGCATTCTACCACGTGGTATTTGCAGGGCATTGTAAGATTAACGAAATCACTTTTTAAATATTTTGTATTAAATAAATAAATATTATTTGAGTTGATTCATTTATGCAAAAATTATTTTAGAAAAATTATTTTTAGGTTAGTCTTGGGATTACTGAAGATGGAGGTTGCAAAACTGATTCCTTTTCAATATTCACCCGTGTTGGAAGATATGCCGATTGGATTGTGAGGATCCTTTCAAAAATCAAACCAAATAAATAACAAGTGTACGAATCAATTTTAAATATTCAGATCTATCATCTTCGTACACCGTCCGAGATTTCTAAGGTAACACTATCTATTGCGTTCCCTCACATTGGCAAACCAAGGGAAGAGGAGAAACACGAAAGTGAGGAAGGGAAAGGACCACCTTAGTAATCTCTCGCTCTTTATATATATATGTTATGAAATTTATCACTGGATTCGTAATTAATCACAATAACAATTTCCGATAAATCGTTTTAATTTTTATTTTATTTTCACACAAAGAACACTTGCTGAATTTGAATTCAAGCATTTCATAATTGCTACTATTAGGATCTTGATGTGTCTCAATCATTAAGTAAAAAGGAAGATTTTAATTTTTAAGAAATTAACCCTTACAATTTTAAAAAGAATTTAAAGAATATCAAAAAATGATCAACAATACATGTGTAAAATAAGTTATTATTAATAACTTCCGATTTTTGCATGCATATAATCGCATTTGATTGGGCATAGAAGTCCTCTCTCTACTTATTAATAAAATATAAATATTATATTTACTTGCAGTAATTGCATTTGCATTTGGAACTGATTTCATGCCATGTAAAATGTTGATGAAGAATTGAAATACATTTTAAAAAACTTGCTGAATGTTTCTAATATTACATTGTACATACAATTCAATCATAATTTTGATGATCAATATTTTAATTTGATTTAATTAGGTAGGTTAATGTTCTAAAATTTTAAAGAACACAACGACAGAAATATAATCTATGTCCTATCTATATCGATATGATGAATGTAATAGATAAGGATTTAATAGGTTATTTTAAATATTAAAATATTCATTTACCATTTCCAAATCAAATACGTGAAATTGGTACACAATTACATTTAATTATAGATGTAAACTAAAATATAAGAAAACAAACATTGTTAAATTAGAGTGAATTTAATATTTTCTATCAATTTGATCCTATCAATTTGAAAAGCGAAAATTTATTATTGGTAATTTTACTATTGAAGTTCAATCATTGCTCAGGAATAAAAAGGTTTAGATTAAAAATAATGTTAACTCAAAAGGCTTATGGTAAATTCAAACTGTTTTTGTTTCTCAATTCTTTGTTTTGCCTCGTTCCCTTCGATTTGGTGGAGGATAAGATAACCAAAAGATTTCATTATCAAAAAACTGTGAGAAAAATTCGAAGGTTACTTTATTGTGGATGGTCGTCTTTGCAGGTTTTCGTGTTTATTTACGTATCGACTCGGTTATTTATTGACTATGCATTCAACATCTTTGAATTTGAAACTTATCAAATCTTCATTTATCTAATTGTTATTTTTGTTCTAATGTTTTCGACTATTTCAGTCGTTTCTATTTTTTTGAGACAAGAGGAATTTATGCATTTTATAAATGAAACTTTGATTTTTGACCATAAATTAAAAGGTTTGTCTTTCATTTAAATTGCTAAATTATTAGTTTATATAGTCAAAACAATTTAATTCATCCTTTTAAATATTTTTAAACATAATAATTCAATTTAATTTTAATAACATTAGAGTTATTTTTAACCCAATCTGAGTTGGGTAAATTGTCTAGCAAAGCTTTCGCGTCAAAATTCATGATCACTTATTCAATGTTTGAATTCGGAGCCAATTTTCATTCTTTGTCGTTCTCCTTTTTCTTCTACCAGGAGTGGGACCCTTTTCGCAGATATGTTTACAACATTTGCAAATTATTTTATGACTTTGATTCTCCTTATTACGACATTTTGTTTATTATCCTTTATTTTTTGTACCTTCGTCTCATGTATGGATATTTTCTAATCTTCGCATTAACCCTGGCCATCAATTTCGACTCTGTTACGTTTTGGCTCGAAGAATTCTTAAAGCCCAAATACTTACAACATGGCCAACTTGTGATCAAAGCTTATAAAGAAATGCTAATTTTGAGCAATTTGTCCTATGAGTTCAGTTCTTTAGCTTTGCCATGCGGAATTGGTTCCATTCTTTTTGTCGGTGTTCTTGTCAATTATTGCACAATAAAACTTGTAGGGCTTATCGATTTCCACATTTATATCTCTTTCCCATTTGCCTCTTGCATGATGCTCTTTTTGATTCAAAATTGGTTCCGGCAGTTTGGGCAATTTAATACTTTTTCAACTCAAATCCAAAAATTTTGGACGGAGAAAAAAAGCGGGGATGAATTGTTTATGAAAAATATTCAGGCGTTGAAGCCCATTGAAGTAAAATGCGGAATGTTTTTCGTGTTTACGAGATACACTTTTACTCAATTCATGTTTTTATGGGTAGACAATACAATCAATTCTTTGATCACTTATTAATTCGTTTAGCTATAAGTAGAAAATTAAGAACAAAACAATGATAATTCTAATTACAAAAGGACGTTCAATCAATAAATTAATAAAATTCTCACTTTTTCCTCAAATTAAATCATATCAAGATCGCTGTTAGTAGTAGTAATATATTAATTTAAATAATCCATAGTGTTTAATCAGTATTATTGTATAATCATACTTTTCATACATATATTACAATTATCATTAACTCTGTATCCACATTTAATTGAATTTTAAATAAACATAATCTAATTTCATCCCTTCTTATTACTTGAACAGCTTCATCAACGATATAAAATTTACTGGAGCGTTATAAATTCTCCACTGTTTGTTATAATTGGTCTATCGAATTGTATAAATTCAAAGACTAATTGATATCCATTATATACTAGTTTAATTTACTTGTTCAGATTAAAATTTGACAATTTTTCATCCTTTTGTAATGTAAATAAAACTACTGAAGCATGCTTTTTAAAATAATAATCATAACTAAAATTTGTGAGTTATAATTTTTCATTAACTTCATATTCATCTGTGGATTTTGTTTTATACAAGAATGTTAAAATTAAATGTTTATTATCAAATTGAATCAAATTAAAATGAAAATTTATCGTTTATATTGATTAAATTTCTATATTATTAAATTATAAAATATTACACTAAATAAATGATTTTCTATGTACTTACTAATAAAGAGTGAAGAGCATCATATATATAATTCAATATTAACTTCTAATATTTTCGATGTCCTAATAGAAAGTTTGTTTTTTATTGGAAAGTTAAAAATTCTTTCTAAAAATGTTTTATTCAGTAATAATGATTTATTAATCATATATTATGACTAACCAAACAAGCAGGAATGCTCTCATTCCATAATAAAAGCCTTTTATTAATTTTTAAATGTTATTTTTTTTAAAATTTCGACAAAATAATAAAGCAACTTTTTTACCAACTTTTGTTATTCCGATATATTATATACCCGACTTAAATTGTATGCATGTTTTTTTTTATTAAATATTCATTATTTGTAGGTACAATTAAATATAATGAAGGAATGTATTTGCTAAATACAAATAATTCATTTTAATTTAAATGAGCATTTAGTAATAGTTGAGTTTTTTAGGTAATAATGTGTAAAATTTATTATTATTATTATTATTATATATAAAATATCATTACTAAACAATAAAGCTAAAATTTAGGTACTTACGCTACCTACCCTAATTATTAACTATACCAGTTTTCTATACTGTCAAAATTAAAAACTATAATAAAAAGTACACAATTGAACATTATAACACTTATTCACTGTATAGTATTTACCCCAAACTAAAATTGTTAAATTATTGATATTATATGTGATAAAGGTAGCTAAATCACTTTTTAAACAAGTTAATAAACTATTTCGATTATTATAGGTTTTGGTATAAAATGCACTTTAAATTAATCGCACAATTACTGATACTCATAGTCATAACAAATTCATCTGAAATTTTAACTTCATTTTATAATACGAATTATTCTAGCGTTTCAATTAAATTAAAAGCTTTAACTCATTGTTCAGTCGATTTAGTGGGAGATTTAAAAACTCCTTTAATAAGTAATGGCAAACCATTCATTGAATCATATGTAAATGTTTTCACTCATTACAACACTGTCTTAACATTTTATGATTACAAGTCAATATTTCTTTGTAGAAACAAATTAAAGCTAAATCTTTTCAAGTATTATCAAGTCAAGTTTTACAAATGCACTGCAAAATTTTTCTTTTAGCCAAATATTTCACTTAAAAATGTTGATAGTAAACTTTTCAAATAATTTTTAAATGATGAACAAAAAGCTATAAATTTTAAACCAACATTTTCAGTTAACACGCAAAATTTACCTCTCAACACACCTCGAAATTATTACGAGCCTACTGAGCGTGGATTATTTGACGATGAAATTAATTCCATTAGATTTATTTCAATTGGAATAACAAAATGCGATGAAGGCAAAATATCAAAATAAAATGAAAAATCCTACTAATTATGCAGTGCTTAAAAAATCATTCAATCTTAGAAATTCTATTTTAAACAAGTCAAAAACTTATGTTACTTTCACAATATTCTAGGTTCAAATATTGAAATCGAGAAAAATGCACTTTTATAAATTCTAAATTTTACAGTACGAGTCTGTGCGCCATGAAGGTACTTGTTCACAAATTTAATATAACCATCTTTCCTTACAGTGACGATATAAACGAGACGGAAATTGAGGTTTGTGCAACAGACATTGACATGGAGTACAATGTATTTTCAAAGGATAATTTAAAATATTTTTTATCAAATACTTCAGCTTTTTTCAAAAGAACATACGTTCCTGTATTTGAAAATTTATCAATATTCTCATCCTTAGTTATAATAGAGATAAATTCGCTTTTACGGCTCATTTTATTCAAACCATTTGGTTTATATTCAAATATTTTTATTTCTATTTACATTTCATCCATTTTGATAATTTATCTTGGGAAAAATAAGATTTTGTTAGAAAATAAAAAATTTTCTATATTTTATTATTCAGGGTGGCGATGTTGTGGCAAAAAACAGGTATATATACCCGAAATCGTGTACATGTACTCAAAAGGAGGTAAAATATACCCGATTTCGGGAATATTTGAGTATATTCACATGCCCAATCCTAACCTAACATAACCTAAAATAACTGTTTTTGTTTATTTGGTTAGTTTAGACTAGGTTAGGTTAGGTTTGGGGGTGTGAATTTTGGGTATACATACCCGTTTTGGGGTATGTATACCTGTTTTTTGTCCCAACATCGCCACCCTGGCCCATTTTATTTTTAATTGCTATTTACAATGAATAAATAAACTTTTTAAATATAAAAAATTGTCTGTAATACAAAATAAGTTATATTTTTAATCAAAAAAAATTAAGCTGACGATGAAGATTTTTTCTAGGCGATTCTCTGAGCCCTGGGGTAATTCTAATTTTGTCCCAGTGATAAATTAAATTTTCAATCAAAAGGCATAAAAAGGCTACAATCGAACCAATGGGAATAAATGCAAAAGCAGCCTTTAAGTTTTCCATGCGCAGAAGGGTTTTATCCGAAATTTCTTTTGTTTCAAGACTTTTAATTTTTTGATAAATTTTTCCGCCTGTGTCATTTTTAAAATTATTTTTTCCAATTAACCTTAAATATTCCTCAACTTCACGTGACCATTTTTCATATATAAAACTTTCCGTTAGTCCAGCTATAATGAGAGCAAAGGAATCTGCATATTCAGAATCTCGATTGAAAACAAGGGAAATTGGAAAAATAGCTGTGAATTCTTTTGCGAATACCATCGACGACTCCATTGGGTTAAATGAGCTGATTTCTTTCGCAATGATCATTTTTGCAAAAGGTGACCAAATGATGCAAACGGATTTATCATATAAAAATGCATTTTTGATACAAGTTGGAGGAGAATTTTCCACTATCATTCGTTTATAAATATTTTGCTTTACGCGATCTTTAGCTTCTGCGAAATGAGGAATTTCAATAAAGCCGATTCTGCTTAAAATTATTTTGTAGTCCGATCTATCGGCTAATTCAGAGAATGTCGTCGGAATTACTTCAAGTTTTGGGAATAATAAATTTGATCTTAATGATGATTTATATCCTGTTCCTAAAATTACCCCTGCAAGAAGCAGTAAACATGAAAAATATTTAATTCCCTTTGGAATTTGAGTTAGTCCTTGTTCCATTACAAGAGAAAAAGGAATCAAAGTCCCAGCATTAATTGCATAACGAAGAGCATTTTTACGTCCCCTATTAAAACGATACATAACGATAGCTTGAATAATACTAAATGCTGCGAACATAATTACTGTCCAGATCCAAACAGGAATTTCAAAAGCCTGAAGAAAAGTGTACCATTTAATTTCAATAACTGGTTTCCTTTGAACGAAAGTAAAACGCGCTTCGCTTAAACTAACTCCTAATGAAGGAAAATCGGCAATCAAAATTGACAATTCGTTAATTACAAGGAAAAGAGCAATCTCATGGCGGGATTTAGAAGGGTCAATGATGTAAGAAAACATTCCATTCATTTTTCCATTTTCTTCAGAAAATAAATCATATCCTGTGTAAGTAACTGAAAATGTGAAATTAAATGTCTGAGAAGCTGCGACAATTGCATTGTAGCTGCTCCCTCCAAAAGCATCTTCAAATCCGCTCTATTAAAAATACTAAATGTTAATAAATTAATTACTATGATTAATTTTAATTTTGATATGGAATAATGTTGAAATTATATTAATATGAAAATAAATTATGTAAAATATAATACCTTAGATATTAAATGCCGATATTCATTTTTGAAAGTCCAGGGTGGATGTTCAGCACCGGCAATTTTAAAATGACGCCCGCGAAGATTTCTACCACAACGATCATTTCCTAAATATCGTTCGTCGAAATTATCAATTCTTCGTAATTTGCCTTCATTATAAACAAATTGATCAACAAAAATGCTTATTGATTGTGGCAATACATTTTGCAACTTTCCAGAAAAAACAATAAACAATTTATCACGAAGCATTTGAACGTTTAAGTTATTTTTAATTTTTTCAAATATTGCACTTTCCACTAAAAATATAACTTTATCGTATCTTCGACTTACAATTGTTTTGATATCAAATAAGACTTGCGAAATAGTTCTGAGGTTAAAATTATAAAATATTGTAATCACCTTGTAAATTCTTCCTTTTCTTTTTAAGTCAATAATTGAAAAGTTCGTGTTAAAATGGATTATTGGTACATTATTTTGAAAAGTCCAATTTAATTTATCAAAATTGTCATAAATGCGGATGTTTAATGTCGGCGGGATATTATTTCTAATTTGAGTGTTTAAATACTCGATTGCATTTTTTAATTTCTCATTGACTAGAAAAACACCATTTTCATTTCTATTTTTGAATCTATTCAATTTAATATCTTGACATACTATTTCCCACAAATATACTAATGCAAAAATTGTTAATAAGATTTTTTGCCTCATATTTAAAAATTAAGTGATGTTTAGTTGATTGTAATACAAATTAATCTATTTTTTATGAATTACAAATTTAAATATTAATTTAATTGTAAAATTAAAATTGATTATAAAATTTAAGAAATACAGATACTTTATAGATATACAATATTCAATATAGAAAAAAATATTTATCTTTAGAACTTTTCTTTTTTCGTTCTTAATACTTTTAATAACAAAAATTCAATCTCATAGTCTAAAAGTTTTTTTTTATTATTGGTTACAAATGCTCAGTAAAACGTCTCTTAAAATCAGATATTGAAAGCCTTAATGTTAATCACGTGTATAATTGAATCGAGACAAACTTCTGTGTAATGTCTATATTATTCACTCACCGTTAAAATGAAAATAAGCATTAAAAAGTAAGTAAATAATTGAAGATTTAATGAAATATGAGATTAAGATCGAGCGTTTCTATCAAAGATTAAGATGACTGATTAAGATTGAACATTTCTATGAAAGATTAAGATGATTGATTAAGATTGAGCGTTTCTATGAAATCAATAATAAAAATTACTAACAATGCGAAGGTTTCTCATGTAAGTCCAACATTGACCGAAAGCATATTGGGAGATTTAAAGGGTCATTAGGAAAAGTCAAAAGTGCATTGGTTGAGTTGATAAAATTCATGAAATGAATTAAAGCAATTATGAAAGAAAACAATGCAACGCAACATAAAGGTGAGAAACAAGATGCAATGGATGAAATAGAAGAAAGAGAAAAAGGGTTGAATAGGAATAACTGTGTAAATCTGTTTTTGAACGCGTACCTGTACTCTTTTTTCAAAATTTGGAAATTATTTTTTTTGAAAACCATAAGGACTCACAAAAAACTAAATGCACTTTTAACCTTTCTTAGGAAATGACCCTTTAAATCTCCCAATATGTCTCGCGCCAATGTTGGACTTACAAGAGAAAACTCTCCATTGTAAGCTATCCTAAGAAAACTCCCATAACCCAAATTCATCATCAGCAATTCTCAGTGACTTTAATTTAAATATATTCTTTCAAATTCACAGTATCACCTGAACTAAGTACATGTACTATCCAAAGATAAATATTATTAGTTCAATTAAATATAATTGAATCTACTACAATTCAAAACTCATTAATTTACCTCATTAAATGATTTTTTTAGCAACTCTACTGAATTAATGGGTTTGATTGTTTGAACCAAATATACAATTGCTATTAAAGATAAAGTTTCCAAAGAAACTAGTAATGTTGTAAAAAACGGTTCTCCAAAAATCAATAAAAAGTAGAAAATTGAGACAACGAAAACAATATCCCGTATAGAATTAAAATGCCCAATTAGAATACTAATATTTCCGCATATATCAATAATAGAAACAATTAAGCTTGCCTCTAATGCAACACAAAGGCCTATTCATATATCATCTCTGTAACTATTATAATCTGTTAGTCTTATTTGAATTCTGAACATCAGAAATGATAACTTGTGTTTCAATTACAATTCTATAAATTCCTACTCCATGGAATGCAGTAAAGAGCAAAATTTAAATGACTTTTAAACTAAATGAATATTTCTTTCACATGAATTCCGATTCAGAGGTTGATTCAACTATCAAATCGTGTGTAAACGAATTGTTTTCTACCATCTTGGCCTGTTGAAACTGCAATGAATGATGATTCTCTAAAAATATAAAATAGTGTTTCTTATATTCAATTTAATAATGGTCTAAATTGTACAAAAATGGTTCAACTTGCAAAAATTTGTGTAGTATATTGAAAAAAACGTTAAATAGATGTTTTAAGTTTTTACATTCATTTTAGGATCAAATTTTATTTAGCTCCTAGTTTCTCCATTATTTAATTACTTTCTTAGCTTCTTTCGCCTCTCGGCATTCCATTTACTTATTAGTTCAATAAATCTATTTAATTCTCTTAACTCGTTGTTTTATTTATACCTCATATCCGGTTTTTGCCTGACAAGTGTAATGATGATCACATGATTTATTAATTTGCTTAGTTTTAGATGAATTAAACATTAAAACATAGCAGATTTGTAAAAATGAGGATAGTTTAAATGCTATTAATATTAATTTATGTAATGGTGACATACCTAATAATAGTTTAGATAATTATTCTGATATTCATTCTGATTCTGAGTTTATAGATATTGTTTCAAGTTCTGAGTCGGATGAAGATATAGATTTAAATAGTGAGTCTAAAAAAGTTCAATCTGTTAGTGGTCAATTGAGAAAATGGGCAATCTCTTTCAATATTACACACTCTGCCCTTAAATGCCTTTTAAAGATTTTAAATAAAAATTTTACAGAGATTAGTTTATCCAAAGATCCAAAGACATTGTTAAAGGTTAAACAGAGAAGTGAAATAGATTCAAAATGTTTATGAAAAGTTTTATTATTTTGGTTTAAGGGAAAACATAGTAAAAAGAGTATCTTTTAGTAATACTCAAATTCACAATTTGAAAACTCCCATTTATCTATTCAACTATTTTTTGATGGTCTTCCAGTATGGAAATATAATATCAAGCAGTTTTGGCCAATATTAGGAAAACTTAATTAGTTCGTTAATAAAAAGCCTTTTTTGATTGGGTTATTTTTTGGTAACTCTTAACATAGTAATTTAAATTTTTATTTATTATGTTAATGGAAGAAATTAGAAATTTTGAGTTAAACGGAATTCTCATTGTAAATGTAAAATATTCAAAATGTAAAATATTCTTTTAATTAAAGTCGACACACATTAAGAACAACCTTATTTTCGTGCACAGGGGTGAACAGGGAAAGAAAAGGGCGTTCTTAAAATTAAGCATCAACTATCTATTAAATTAAATTAATGTATCATATAGCCCCTTGATTGATTTACATATTTTCTTTATTTTCGTCATTTTCTGATCCCTCATCGCTTGATTCACTTTCACTTGATGATGAGTCTTGAGATATATTTATAATTATAGGATCTAGCTGATCCAACAAATTATCTTTTTCCCAATAGGACTGTTCTACCTTTTTACAGTGAATTATCGCGTTACACCAATTTTCTGCTGTTACAAGTTCACAAGCTTCACGAAATAAACGTGTAACTTCTTTAATGGTTTGTGTTTTGTTATGAGTGGCCACATATCTCTTAACTTGAGCCCAAATCAACTCAATGGGATTAAAGATGCAATGATAAGGCGGAAGCCTTAAAACATGGTGTCCCAACGACTTTGCAAACGCGTCTAATTTATACTCCATGTAGTCATCTTTGTGGAATTTGATGAGACGATAGAGTTCAGCTTTGTAGGCCTTTTCAGGATACGGAATTCCCTTACTGTCCAGCCAATCTCTCATTTCTCCTACTCTATTATTTGAGTTAGGAATTAAGTCGATTCTAAAATAATAAATAATATATATAATATAAATACATTTATGATATAATTATATTTTATATTAAAATACACAGGTATATAAATATATAAACAAACATACTTATGATTAAATATATAAATTACATTTTTTCATATATAAACAATAATTTACCTCTGTGAGTGATATTTGGCATTATCAATCACAATCACACTTTTTGGTGGTAGTGAAGAAACAAAGACATTGCAAAACCATTCCTCGTATTTTCCAGCATTCATTTCCTGATGGTAATCTTCATAGCCATTTTTTGATTCGAATATATCCAAAGTCCTTGGATTGAATCCATCGACAGAACCAGCATGTGTAATGATGATTCGTTTGCCTTTCCCAACTTTTGATTTTGGAATTGAAGCCAAAGATCCGTCTGTCCATACAAATTCTAACTGATGATTTGCGTTTACCCACGTTTCGTCAATGAAAAAGAATTTTAGTCCTAGCGCTTCATATTTTCTCTTTTCCCTAAAATGTATTTATTTTTAATTATTTATATATAATTTTTTTTATAATATATAAATTAATATAATAGGCCATTTTGATACAAATAAAAAA
>VJMY01001454.1:0-12527 GCA_009869795.1 Neelides sp. FZ-2019 | reverse complement strand
AAAGAATCAAACGAAAATGAGTGATATGGAAACGTTGCTATATATGAGTGCTATAGGGACCCTATAGCGGCCGCTATATGCTTTGGCCCAGAAAGGCTCAAATTTGCAACCCCTCCTTTGTCGCATATATTGCAAATTGCTCTTATTTATATAGTCAATTATACGACAGTTTAATCAGAAATGATTACCGTCATCATCACATGAACGTGATACAAGTTATTATTTAAAATTAGAAATGTTTTTTATTTAAATCTTAATATAATTTGATATTGCTTATGAAATCATAAAAATGTATTATATATTCTGATTAATTAGCTGTCCACAAAAAAAGATAAAATAATTAACATGGCATAGTTCGATTAATAATATTAATTATAAAATTATTGTTATTTAATTTAGGAAGTTTAAATATTGTCTTTTAATGTCTTTTAATGATCTATCAAAACCTGCAAAAGGTGAAAAATAGTTAATTCATTTATCATAGAAAATTATTTTAGAATTTATTATTTTAATTTTAATTGAAAATATAATATATATAAATAAATAAATATTATATATTAATTAGCAAATATTAAATTTTTAAAAAGTGCTTTTTATAAACTCCATATAAACTGTTTTTATCTGTTTTATCTGTTTATCTGTTTATTTCACAGGTCATTGGAATTGGCGGTGTTCGAAAATCTTAGCCGATAATCATTATAAAAAAAAAGAGATTGAACTTTTTTACTTTAACTTGAATATGGAATATAAGGATGAAGATAAGTATGCGCAAGTTTTGTATAGCAAGGCAATTGATAAATGGAATAATAAAAAAAATACATTAGAAAAAGAAATAGAACTTGTTCAAAAATTGACAAATATGGCTTGGAACAACGCTGCAAATAAAATTTCAGGACTTTATAATTCAACTTTAATCAAACAACGAAATGGAGAATTTGCGGACTCTTCCGCCTGCGCAAATCTCACCGAATTGAATTATTATTCAGCAATATTGTCAGATTTCTTTAACTATTACTTCAAGGTTGGAATTTTGTGCTTTAACTAAAAAATATTTAATGAAAATGGGAAGGATATCTTTAGATTAGGTTTTTTTTATCAGAATATTATATTTATATTATCAAAATATGAAATTAACTAATTTAAATGAAAAATGACAAATAATTTCCAATACAAAATGTACAATTTTACCCGATGTTATTTTTAACTTGCTCATTGTATGTTGTAAAATTTGTCTATATTTTCGATTTTCAGTTAAATGGACCTATATTTGGTCGAGTGGGCGATTGGTGGAATAATAATTTTGGAAGCAATGTGACTCACATTGCTAATGCACATTCTAAAACCATTTGGGTGTTAATGAGCAGCAGTAAATTGAATAAAAGCGACATTGAAAGCGGAAATCCAACAAAGTTTAAGGTTCTATATAAAGGAGTTGAAAGGATATCCAGATCATCCCCAATAGATTTTTTCACATTTATCGGTGATAATGGTGAGTTCATTTGTCATAATATCTGTGTACGGGCAAATGTTTCTTTGCTTGCGACCGACAGAGGTAATATTAGGGAAACTGTATATGATAATGTTTGGAAAGACCTCTTTGGAATTGATCATTTTCCAGACCTAAATGATGTTAATAAATAAACTAAAAATGAATATTTCCAAATAGGTATAATTACAAAAATTATTTTAAGAGATATTGACAGGGTTGTTCTTTTCTCTTTTCACTCCCCCCCCCCAAAAAAAAATAGAAAGAAATGGCAAGAATTGTCAGTAAGTGGCAAAATTGGAAAGAAATTTTAATAAATAGATTATTTCTTTCCATTTTTCTCATTTACATAAAAGCAATAAAAGGAAAAAAATAAAAATAAATGGCAAATAAATGGAAAAATACACAAATGAATTACAATGATTAAAAATGAAATCACATAAAACTCATTTACATATTGCTTAATCAATTCCAAGAATGTTACTCATAACTTTAAATAATAAAGGGTGACGACAGAAAAAAAATCACAGAAATTTCCTATTTAAAAGTTACTAGTTAGTTGGATGAAATTAGGGCGGGATATAGTTCATCATTCCCATAATATGATAAGCTTTTCTTTATTTCTAGTAAAGTTACAAAATTGACCCAAAATTTTACTTTAAAGTGGAAGGTGTAGTCTTCCTTCCAGTGGAAAGAAGGAAGGTGTAGTATTTGGATTTTATTAATCAAAGGAAAGCATAGGCATAAAAATGCATTGCAAAGAATGTTGACTCTGCTAAAGTTGAGTTGGCTCTCCATTTACCATCTATACGCGGCTTTGTGAAATCCCAAAACGACACCCTCCACTTTAAGGTAAAATTTTGGTTACATTTTGTAACTTTAATGAAAAATAAAAAAAACTTACCATACTCATATTATGGGAATGATGGACAATATCCCTCCCAAATTTCAACCAACTAACTCGTCGCTTTTAAATAAAAATAGAAAATTTTGTGTCATTTTTTTTGTTGTCACTCTCTGTAAGTTTATATGTAAAATATTAAAACAACTAACTATTGTATAGGTTTTCTTAATAATATTTATGTTATCTTTAAAAATTTATTATTTTAATTGTTATTAAATTATCAATTGTGTTAAAGAGAATAAATATAGTTTTACATAAACGTAATTTTTTATAAGCTCTTTCATCTAATGGAGTTGGAAATTCAACATATCTGAACAGCTCATTATTAATGTAATTTCTTAAAACAGAAGTTCTTTGAGGATTTCTTATGCCTTGATTTCCTCTCACAGCGAAAGCAACAGTTGACCAAGCGAAACATCTATTATCTCTTTTATTTTGCGGATTAATACAAGTTTGTTTTCCTCCAACCCATAGGGGAAGATTACTATATGAGGAACCTCTCATTGATTCATAATTACTTATTGCTACTGTTAAAAAAATTATATTTTCAAATATATAACCATCTTCCGGATATTCTGCATAATTATCAATTTGACTTTCAATGTGATTTAATTGATATTGCATCATATCTTCAATATTAGTTGCCGCTCCATATCTAGCATTTCCACTATATTTCCACCTTTAATAACCATATCATCACTAATGGTGTGTGCATAATTACAATCTAATGATAAATTGATTTTCATTAGTGGTCTCTCTTCTAAATTTCTTGATATTAAATTTCTTACAACGGCAGTTACATTTCTGAAAAAATGATTTACATAAAAATTCTTCATTATTCGGCCTTATTTCATATGTTATTATTCGTGATCTAAATGCAGTATTAACAGTACTAACTTCATAGCCATTTATATTCTCTATTTATAAGAGATATCTTTCTTCAAATAAATTCAGTCGACAAAAATAGTAGTAATTAAATATGGAATCAAGCAATAGTGCATGGAAGGAAGAGGCCAGCGAACGTAGTGAGCGCGACCGAAGGGAGGAGTCTTTACTAAGTTATAAAAGATGTTCTAAATGTAAAACACTTAAAAATAAGAATGATTTTTCAAAAAACAATAGCGAGAGATGGGTTACAACGCGAATGTAAATCTTGTAGTTCTACAAGAAATAAGAGGAAGCCATATCCTAAAATATTATATTCGTGTGGAAGAAGTGTTTATAAAAATTATCATAATAACCATTTAGAAACTGTTTATCATAAGGAAACAATAGTATAACCAGAATTAGTAGGTAATTTAATATCATGTTGAAATATTTGAAGTTGGAATCCATTCAGTTTTAATATATCCACGAAATTTTACATAATATTCCTTTTTCCATTTTTTGTTCTCTTTTTAAGAATTTCTTCAACTTCGTATTCTTCATTAACATTATTATATTTTGTTAATTGTTCATTATAAAAAATTCTCAGAATTTCTTCTCCATTATAATCTTTTATTTTATAAGTAATAGGGTTAGTTTTTAAAACTTAACTTATTTTAAATAATTAAGTTGTAAAATTACCAGCATAAGATTTACTGAAAGGAGTTTTCCATTTGAATATCCTAACTGAATCACTTCTTCACTAACTTCAAATTTTGGTTTTTTCATATCTTCAATTTTACCATACAAGTTTTCTCTAACAGTTCTCTCATTTTTCTTTTTACTTGCTTCAACTGGACTCATTTTTACAGAAGAACGATATAGATTATTATAATTGAAAACTAAATCACTTATTGCATCAATCCAAGTTTTATTACTCATTTCACTAAAATATTTCCACATCAACTCTTTGAGAGATCGATTGAATCTTTCACAAATTTGTGCTTTAAATTCTGAGTTAGTGGCGAACTAATGAATATTTAAAGTTTTTAAATACTCCTGGAATTTCTTGTTCTACTGTTTACCGTGATCTGTCTGTAATTTTTTAGGTTTTCTCTGGCTAAAAATTATTTTAAATACTCTGATAATCTCATCGCAGATTTATTTTTCATAGGTATAGCCCAGGCAAATTTAGAAAAACAATCTATACAAGTAAGAATATATTTATATCCTTCGTTTTGATTTGCATAAGAAATCATTTCCACTAAATCTGCCTGAAATTGATCATCAATTCCTTCGACATACACCCTTCTTGTTGGAAATATTTTTCTTATATATTTATGTTTTGTATAAACATCTTGCTGCTCTAGAAATTCTTTTACTTTTGATTGAGACAATCCACTTTTTCTCGATAAGTCATTTATCACAGAAAACCCAGTTTTTGGATTAAAATAAATTTCTCGGAGTGACTGTTGAACCTTTGACATATTTAATGTAAATAAAGCAATGTGTCAAAAGTTAAAATATCTCCTTCTGCAAAGTTGTTTCAATGTAAATTTTATTTTCTCTAAAATTAATATATTCTTTTTTTATTAGTAATAGATCATCGCGAGTCAAATAAATGAAATCATGGAAATTATTGATATTTTATTGGATAATCAGATTATTAATCAAAATATGCATAAACAATTATACCAGTCTTATTGTATTTGAAGAATTATATTAAATTGAATATATCCAAATTATCATAAATGAAATGTTAATAAGTGTAAAAAGAATAATCAAATTTTATGAAATACCCCAAAAGGAATGTTATAAAAAAGATGTATACAAATATAGCAATGAAAAATATTCTAGATTTTTTGATTTTATTACAAGCAAATAATAATCTTTCCCCATCATCCATTTATCATACATTATTTAAGGAAATAGATCTCGAAGAACTGAAAGCCCGGCATTAATATTATCTTTATTTCCTCTAAGACTTAATGAATTTTTACTATGACTTTTTCTCAATTCTTCATATTTTTTAATATCATATTTGTCCAATTCCTCTAACAATAAGTCAATTTTAACCCATCCCATTTTTATATTCTAGATCGTTTGTCTCATTCTTCTGTTCCCCCAATTTACTAATAACCTTTGAAACAACTTTTTCGCTTATTAAATTTTCAGCATAGAGACGAGGTGCTTTTTCAATCCCTTTTCGAGTGAGATGAATTCTTTTATATTTGATTGCTCATCTTTTAACATTTCTGAATAATTTTCTTTCCCGATGAAAGTTTGAATTGCCATTTAAATGAAAATTAAATAGGATTAGAACTCATATTCTTAATCACATCTTCAGCTGTTTGCTCTTTTCCATCAGTATACTTTTTACGTCCTTTGCTTTCCTTATCGTTCCTTTTTCTTCCTTCTTTTTCTCTGTTTGATTTTCAATTTTTACTGATTTTGATGACTTTTTACGTTTTTTTTATATAAAAATGGACTTGGAATATCTAAAAATTGTTGAAATTGCTTAACTTGACCAGTCCTGATATTTTTAATGCTTGTGCTTTTTTATTTCCTTGAACAGCTGCTTTTTGATATTCTTGAAACATTTTAAATCTTTCATTTTGAATATTGGCTTGGGCAGCTTTTGATAGGGCTGCAACTTCATCAATTTTTTTTACATCGCCAAGTGATTTTACATTTTTTTAAAATTTCATTATTTAATATGCAATGGAATTTCTATTTTTAAATGAGCTCTATATACTGTCTCAAGTGTAAAAAGCAAACTGGAACTAAAAATGAGTAACAGACAAAGACAAAAAATAATAGACCAATATTAAAAGGAACTTGTTCTAATTGTGGAACCAAAAAGTCTAAATTTCTCCCTTCAAGAAAAAAGAAATGAGCTTGTCAACATTTTTCGAATATGTATCTTGTAAATGGTACTGCTAACAATAACTGGAAACAGTAATGATACTGAAGTAAATTTTAATATTCCTATAGATAGTGCAAAAGAAATTGCATTAATTGGTTATGGTATTTGGTATTCTTGGTATAATATATCGCATAAATATCAAACAAATAAGTTAAATTATATTGATGACAAAAATGAATCAAATGATATCATATTCCCTGAAGGAAATTGTGATTTTGAAGATATTCAAGATTTTATTAATAATTATTTTAAAATGATGAAGATGTTATAGTTAGTGATTCAAAAAATGAAAGCAAATACAAAGCTGATATTACAAGACGTGTCAATCGAGTCCTTGTACATTGTAATCTTGTTGATGGAGTAGATGAAAAGAGTGTATCAAAGGTTGTATCAATTGAGTAAAAAAAATATCAGCACTTGAATAAATTGTATTTTAAAGCATGATGGACGTGTATATTAAAAATTTAGTTGAGTTGTCTGCTATATGGCAAAGTTCACTCTGCTACTTACTTATTTAATTACTTATTACAATTCAACAATTTGTTTTAATTTTGAATTAAAAAAACTTTTTAATCATGAGTTCATTAACTATCCCAACAATTTTAAAAGTTTTCTTGTACTATTGGCGTCCTTTATTTGTAATATTAGTTCCACTAATACTTTCACCACTATTGTTTATTGATGGCGAGGAAAATGGAGATGAGAATGAAGAAGAGGAGGTTGAGAAGAATTCACAGGTTATCAGTATTTTATTACAAATTTTTTTGTAAATACCATCCTCATGAATATTTTAATTCTATAATGTAAGTATAGAAATTTCAATGTGCCTGGGTGATTCTAATAATGGCTTTATATTGGGTGGTTGAGGTTGTACCATTAGCAATGACTTCCTTCCTTCCTGTTGTACTTTTACCATTGCTTGGTATTCAAAGCACAGGTAAACTTTCTTCCTGGTTTTTATAGTACTTGGATGATATACAGTTTTCATAATAAAGTTATTATTATTATAGGTGATGTTACGATAAATTATATGAAAGAAACAAACATGATGTTCATTAGTGGTCTTGTAATTTCAATGTCTGTTCAATACAGCAACCTCCATCGAAAAATAGCCCTTAGAATATTGACACTTGTTGGAAGTTCGCTTTTAAAACTTACATTAGGAATTATGCTAACTACAATGTTTTTATCCATGTGGATGATTAATTCTGCTGCAACTTCTATGATGATTCCGATTATTGCAGCTGTGTTGGAGGAGTTAGAAAAGGTTCTAAATGTTTTTCATTGCATAGCTTAAATGTATTATAATTTATCTTTTTCTAAATGTTTTAATTTTCTAATCTTCTTTATTGTAGAGCATTTCAACAGTTCATGAAGATCCAGTAGTTAATTCTACTGTTGTTATAGTTGACGATGAAACAGGAAATTCTAATAAAGGCATTGAGTATTCATTAGATAAGAGCCGTGGTGTAATTAGAAAAAAGCAGATGATGTTACTTGGAATTTGTCATGGATCAAATCTAGGAGGTATGTAATTTAGTATCAGCCTTTATTAGAATGTGAAAAGTATTTATAACCGTGAGAAACTTTGTATTATTTTGTGGAAAAGGAAGCATGGTTGTAACGGGTACTACCCCTAACCTGGTAACAATGGAATTCATCAAACAGTAATTTTAATTCGATTACACAAACTTTTTATTAAGCTACATTTTATTATTTCTAAAGACATTAACTGTATTAATGTTTGTTTGTTGTATACAGATTAAATTTTAGTCAAAATGGTAAATATGTAGACTTGACATTTGCAACCTGGATCGCATATGCGGCTCCTCCAGGTCTCCTTAATGTAATAATTGTATGGTTTTACCTGACTACAATATTCATGGGTGTACCAATAAAACCACACAAAATGATTAAAAACTTATGGGTGAAAACAAGTCCAGAAAAGGAGCAGATGAAAAAGTTAAAAAGGGAGGAATATCATGAAAAAGAAAAAAGGATAAAAGCAAGGCTCCAATCTGATTACAAGAAATTAGGACCAATGACATTTCATCAAGGTGCTGTACTGTGTTCATTTATTGTCGTCATCATGCTTTGGCTTTTT
Organism: Neelides sp. FZ-2019; assembly: GCA_009869795.1. Lineage (NCBI taxonomy): Eukaryota > Metazoa > Arthropoda > Collembola > Neelipleona > Neelidae > Neelides > Neelides sp. FZ-2019. The sequence continues at coordinate 4,243 of VJMY01001454.1, read as the reverse complement.
CGAGATCCAAGATTTACAACAGGATGGCAAGAAGCTCTTTTTTCTGGAAATCCACCCATTGCAGACTCAACTGCTGCTTTACTTATCGCATTCGCTCTCTTTGTTATCCCAAAAGAACCTTCGTTTTGGTCAAGTAATTCTTTATAATAATTCTGTGACACATCATCATTAAAGATGTGGGCATATCACCTTACTTTGCGTTGTCTTTACAGAGAATGGGGTGAAGAAGACATCACCTGGACCACTTTTAGACTGGAAATTTGTACAACAGAATTTACCATGGGATATTTGGCTTCTAATGGGTACTAACTGTGTTGCTATTCGCTATTCTATTTGCTATTCTTTCTGTGTCCACATACAAAACCACATGAAAATTTATGTAATTTTTTTATTATCTACTAGGAAGTGGATTTGCTATCTCTGATGCTTCACAAAAATCAGGACTATCCAGTTGGGTTGGAGAGCAACTAAATGGTTTACAATCACTTCCAAATCCCCTCATTTTAATCATTGTTATGATTATTACAACTGCTGTCACCGAAATTCTCTCCAATGCTGCTGCTGCTAATCTCATTATCCCGATTCTATTAAGTCTGGTAAATTTATTTCCATATTTCACCACATTTGATCCATTTTGTAGGACATAATATATTAAATAATTTTCTATTTTTACCATATAGAGTAAACGTCTAGGATTACATCCATTATATTTAACACTACCTGCTTGCATATGCTGCTCCTTTGCTTTCATGTTACCAGGTATTTACATACATACACTTTTTTTAAAGACAATGAAGAAGTGTTACATATTTAACTGCATTTTAAAATATTCATGGTGACTAAACAAACTAAATGAATGAATACCCTATAAATACTGTACCTACTCAATCAATCATGTTATTTAGTCGCCATGAATCAAATCCAGTCAAATACTGGATACAAATACTGCTTTCCCTCACATCCAATCGGCAATCCTTTTAAATGCAATGCAATGGCAAATCTTTACTACCTGATGGGGCAATTTAATGGGCGTATTATGCATATGGTTTTATGTAGGTATTTAAAGCATTTTTCTGTTATACAGTTTCAGCCCCTTCAAATGGCCTCATATATGCTGCAGCTGGTGGTGACATGACAATTTTCAACATGGTGAAAGCTGGTTTTGGTCTAAATATAATTTGTACTGGCGTTCATTTTCTCATGCATATTACTTATGGAAATCTTTTATTTGACTTTAATAATTTTGAATATGCTCCAGAACCAAATGTAACAAGGATTAGACTGAATTCTTTCAATGTATCTTTACGAAATAAATATATTTTGTGAAACAGTTTTTTAATTATGTTTATTCAAACTTATTATAATGTAATATGTAATAAAAACATATTTAATGCCTGTAAAAATATTTCTTTCTATTTCGTGTAAGTCTAATTATTGTTTTATTTTAATGATGGATAAAAATGGTAGATAGTTGAAATTTAAATTAATAGTACAACGTGCTACATGTTTAGTGTCACGTAGTACTATTTAGCTGTAAATCTGTATTTCCAGACTTTGGCTGAATTCTCAAAGTACAATTTTTATTATTTCTAGAAGCATTTTAAGTTAAATTATATTGATGATAAAAATGAATCATGCTCATTTTCAGTAATAGCCTGATTAACAGGTAAACAATTATATGAGGAAAATAAAGGAGAATTAGCTAAAATTACCTATCCGAAAGGGACGATTTCTCACCAAATCTCACGTAATTTTCAACGAACCTTATTCTTTTTCTCCAATATTTAGATTGGCAACATTTGCAATATTTATTTTTGACGTACTTAAAAGCTTGTAGTGGTTTTAACTTTTGACAATCTTCACATAATTTTAGGTCGAAGATCGCAAAGTGCTCCCCTGATTCTAAACCACCTAAATGTTTAAATATTTTACTTTTTTATTGCACGTTGAAGAATCGGCCCTTACTCAAGCTCGCTCCGTTGTCGCTCACTCATTCCATTTCGCTGGCGCTCATTACATTTTGTCGCTTTCTCCTCGCTCGCTCTCGCTACATTCCATTTACCATTTCATTCGCTACGCTCATTCCATTCAATCCCACTTCACTCGGGGGCCGATTCAATTTTAAAATTGCAAATTTAAAATTTTTTAATTATGAGCTCGCTGTTTATTTAGCCACCTAAATCTAACTTTTTAATTTTGCAAAATTGAAAAATTTTAAATACTTATTAGCTCGCCTCTTTTTAAATCACCTAGATTTTAACACTAAAACTTTAAATTTTGTAATTTACCATATGCGCTCCCCGTTTTTTGCCATCTAGATTTTAGCGCAAAAAGCTCGCATTTTGTAAGAAATATAAAAGGGTCAAAAACGGAGGTATCAAATATCAGTCTAAAACGATGATTCGAGTGCGAAAATAGGAAAAAATGGGGTTGTGCTGGTACCGGCAAATTCCCCTTTACTCTTAAAATATACTTTATCTGTAAACACAAAATACACTGGAAGAAGTCAAAATAATATTTATGTTAATGTAAAAATATGTGCCGTATGGACCAGCTATTTATCTACACCTCATTTCATTTTTACCAAGAATTCATACATAATAACAGCAAACAGAATTCTTAAGGAATTCCGAAATTTTTAAAATAGGATTAACTTGTTATTTCTTGAAATAAGGTTTCTATGAGTTAAATTCTTCCAATGTTAATGTTATGGAGAGAAGCATTGATAATTCCTAAGCCTCTATCCCCATGCCAATCCGGGTAGTTGATACTTGAGGGTTAGTTGACCATTTCGTGAAAGGAATACTGACCCTTTTTAAGTTTTTTTACTTTTAGTAGGTTTTATCAATATGAAATATCAAGGATTAGGTATAAATAGCATATTAACTATACGGCTATATAAAATATTAGCTTTGGGTAGTAAGATAGGTAAATTTCATTTCCTGACGAGGTCGCAGTATTCTGTTCATCTTTCTAAATAATACACATTAAAAATTGACTCTTATTGATCATCTTTCTGTTAGAATAGATAAATTTGCTTAAATAATACCTGAAAAACAAGAAGAAAAAAATTTTCAGAGCCATAAAGGACAAGATGATCAAGTCTCTGATAAAAGGTAACAGAGCCAATTTATTAATTCACTCAATATTATTGGGAATATCTGACTATAATATCTGTATAGATCGTCTGACTTTATATAAATATATGTATATCCGTTGAAAATAGATTCCATGGTCGATCATATATGTAAGTCATTTCAATTAGTTTATGAATAAGGTGAACTTCATTATTGAGCGATTGAATGAGGGATCAAAAAGGGTCTATGTCCCAAATATTGAATTATAAAGAATTCCGATTTTGAATTAATGTTAGTTGTTAGCAGTAGATGTTATTTATATTCAAAGAATTCATATAATTATGCTTGTAGATGCTCATATTTATGTCAAAATACTCAAATTCAATAAGAAACCAATGTTCACTAATAAAAGGTGTGCTAACATAATACAATTATTCTTTATATCATTCATAATTCTGTTCATTAAGCCTCTGACATTGACCAGTAGTGTTCATAAGTTTTTTACCGGTAGTGAGCTGTAGTATTTATACAATAGAGAAACATAACTTGATTATAAGTAAAAATATATTTCGTTAACAATTAAGCAATTAGATTTAAATTTTAGTTTGCAATTATAAGTTTATATAGGAAAAGTTATATCTATATATAATTAAAATATGGAGGAATTTTGAATTTTTCTAGACATTTCGTTGAAAAAATGAAGCGAGAAAGACCAGAAACGGAGAAGTCGAATGAAGTGAGCGACCTGAGCCTATTCAGAATGTTCAGCTTGCCGTCGAAACAGGAGAACTTCGTTCAGATGGTCCAATCAAACAAAGTAATTAATTCTTTTAACTTGTCTGTTCTGTAATAGCATCTAGTAAAATGAATAATTTATATTATGACATTTATTTTTAATATCTCGACAATGTTTTTGATGAACAGGTCAAGTTAGAAGAAGCATACGTGGGGGAGCCATTCGCAATTTCCGGATTCGTTAGAGCCATCCCACTTCCAAATGTACGAATCGTTGTGGAGTTCACCTTGGACGACTGGGCAACTTCAACTCAAGTTGAGGTCAGTATATTTACATACAGCCATTTTTAAATGTCTTTGCTGAGCAAAATAATTGAAATTCAATTGTATTCATTGCTATTTCATAATTTCAGGGCTGTTATCTAATGAAA
>VJMY01001453.1:0-12527 GCA_009869795.1 Neelides sp. FZ-2019 | reverse complement strand
CTTCATGGCATTTTGATCTTTTAGTTGAAATTTGTTGTTGATTATTAAAGAATGGATATGTAAATGATACCCCGCCTAAATATTATCCCGCTGATTTATGCTATATGCTATAAATAAAAGACCACCAAAGTGCTAAAATAAGTCTAATCACTCTCAGTATTATTTTGGTTTTAGACTTCGAAAGCCTTCTCTACTAAACAATAAACATTAATATCCGCATGTGTATTGTTTTATGTGCATACACAATGAGTGCATGAGCGAATGGTATTCATTACTAACTCTTTTAATCAATTTTCAGATATTTGCTGACTTTGTCTACTATTTTTGTATCAATGGCGTGGGCATCTACTCCAAGATGATGATCGAAGTGACGGTCCGAAGAGCATTTCTCGACCGGCGGAATTATATCCAGTCAACCATTCGAAAGAACTTTGAAGAAAAACAAGAAGTTCGTTTTGATCTTTTTAAAGTTAATCTTCTCAAGTGTGAATGGGAGAATGCGACTCACATTTTATTCCACAATGTGCTGTTTTGTCATGCTTTTTTTATAGCTGACTAGTACTTATCAAGGATCACAGGATCAGCATAAATAGTTAATATTTATATGTATATGCTAATAGTTAATTTTTATATGTATTTCTAGTATATCATTAATGTCATGAAATAAGATCCCTTGATATTTGCACCACGATTGCAAAATATTTAATGAAATGAAATGAGCGTGTGTGTAAGGTAAAAGATAAGAGATCTTTGTCAAATTTTGTCTAATTTTCTATATAGGATCAACTTCTCTCATCAATTCTTCCGACGAATATCTCCATTAAGGTGACAATTGTAACAATGTTTATGTTAACCTTAAATACACAAATGTTGATTATTATGAATCATAATGTCATAATAGAAACCTTGAACTGAACAACAACAACGCATATTTCCAATCATGTTTGCAAAATGGGAAAATCCCTTTTTTAAATAGGTTAAGAGAGATTTGAGGTTGGCCATCAAGCAGATTGAAGAAGAAAAGATGCTTGGGGACTCCACTGCTCATCGTCCCTCTAATACCTCTGTAGGGAAACAGCAAGCCAAACCCTTTACGTGAGATAAACCCTTTTTTTATCTCTTCTCCTTTGACATTTGCAAACATTTCCCTTTTTCACCCAGAATGCTTTATTTGATGACTGACAATGAATATTGAAATGTGTGTCTAGTGATATGTACGTGGAGCCTCATGAGGAAGTGAGTCTCATCTTTGCCGATATTGTGAATTTTACTCCACTAACGGAGCAAATGGAGGCTGCCGAGTTGGTCGAAACTCTCAATAAACTTTTTGGGAGCTTTGATGAGTCCGCTAAGGTACGTGTTTAAAACGGACATGAATGTAATGTCTCTGCTACTTATCTCTCCATGTTATGTTATAATTCTGGCGTCATATGAATTCATTAATATGATGATAAGATTAAGTGGAGACTGAGGCTGTTCCTTTCATATCTGCCCAATTAAAACTTAATTACTTTTCTATCCATTAAATGCGAAAGAATTTAATTATCACTGTTGCAATTAATTGCAAGCTTTGAGATACTTCCAAGCCCAACCCTCTTCCATGGGTCCTTCATGTTCATTATGAATAATACATTAAATTATTCATGTCTTCTTTATATTTTGATTCGTTTTTCATGTAGGCACTCAACATAACCAGGATTAAACTTCTTGGAGACTGCTACTATTGTTTTTCTGGAACACCAACTCATGCGGATGATTGTGTTCGTTTAGGATTTGAAATGATTGAAATAGCTAAAGAACTTCGGTAATTTTTTAAATTTTTATAGCTTTAACATTTGTATGGGATACCGGTAGTGTCAGTTGAACAACATTACAGCTTTTACAATGGACAATTAAATAATGTCATTGTTTAAGGAAGAATTTCTTTACATCCTATAATATATCTATTTATTAAATTGATCATATTTCAATGATTTTTTTGGAATTTTAAAGTGAAAAGATCGACTGCAACATTAAAATGAGAATTGGAATTCATTCCGGCAATATTTTAAGTGGTGAGCAAAATGATAATCAAATGAAGCAAGTGTGCTTATGATACATCAAACTGGGGCAAAAGTACCGATCGGAACCGGTCCGGAATCTGGAAGTAAATCCCGAGACCCAATCGGAACTGGTTCAGAACTGAAAGTAGAATCTCGGAACTCGTTCGGAACCGTTCAGGAACGGAACTTCCCGGACCTATCCCGGTTCCGATCGGAACAGTTTTGCCCCAGTTTGGGATACATAAAACTTTTAAATTCATTATGCCTCAATATGAAATGTTTTGGTGATGATAGGAATCCTTGGATTTTACAAATGGCACTTTGACATTTGGTCGAAGGATGTGACGATCGCGAATCAATTAGAACAAACCGGTGAACCTGAGTAATTTAATCTTTCTATTATTCGTCTTTACTAAACAAACGAGAATGAAATATGGGCCTGTCTTCTTATAGTCGAATTCACATCTCGAAACAAACGAAGGAAATCTTGGGAGAGAAATACAAGTACGAGAGAAGAGAAATTGAGAAGCGGAATAATTATTTAATTGAAAACAGCATTGAAAGCTTTCTCATTACGCCTCCAAATGAAAGAATAGCGAGAGTCGTGGTTTGAACATCTATACATTACCAGTTCTTAAAAAAATCAACTATCAATTTTTAACTTTTGAATTTTATTTTATCGTTTATATAAACTGTTATACGTACTTTATCTATAGCTTCTAAACTTTTTATTTAATTACAAATTGTAGGTAGAAGAGAATGGTGATGAAGATGAACCAGCAGATGTTCCGAGAAAGCTCAAAAATTTATATAATAGATCCAACAGTATTATTAATTTGGAAAGGAATAAACGGAAACCGAGTGTCATTGGGCCTGTGGATTCAATAATCAGGGCAAGGGTAAGCTAATACTTTGATATTCTCATTTGCATTGTACTTTTACTTTAATAGACTGTACAATTAATGAAGCTAATGGAAAAAATGAGTTTAAAAATTACAAATATTTACAATTAGAAAAAGTCCATTCCAGGAGGCTTCGAAAGATTCACAGATGTCAAAGGAAAGAATATCTTGCAATTTAATGCAATGCTCAAAGAAGTTAATAAACAAATGGCTGAAGCAATTGAACAAATGCCTTTAAGAAAATCGGAGTAAGTAAAGTGTATTTTGACTATTTGAGAATTTTTCTTTTAAAAATTAAACTCTATATTTTAATCTTGTTTAATTTTTAAGCCAATGGTGTCCAAGAGGCGAGAGAAAGCAGTACACTCATGTTCATCCTCTTCTAATGTCGTTCGACACGAAAGGATCAGAAATTCCTTTTCAGAATCAACCTGATCCTTTGTTCAAGTTCTATGTCGCTTGCTCACTATTCATTCTCATTTGCATTGGAGTCATTCAAGCCCTCATCGTTCCTTCGTATGATTTGAATACATAAATTACTATTTAATTAAGTATTTACTAATATTACTATACAGTTACTGTTTAATTAAATGTTAAGATCGAGATTAGATAGAAACGATTTTCATTAAACACATACTACAATCATTACAGAAATAAATGTAGATTCAAATTGAATCTCTAAATGCATTTTCTCTTTGCAGAGCTCATAAAGTACTATGGGTAGCCTTTGGGATCTCTTTATCAGCGATTCTGGCTCTTATACCATTTGTGTGGGTCAGGTTAGAATCTTGCCATTATTCAATATTTACAGAAATATAGATATAAATAAAAATGGCTCATTAAGAATTGATTTTTAAAGGCAATGTTTATTTTGGACAGATATCTGTGGGCAATGATTAAGGATCCACGAATGGAAATGTGGACCATCCGTGAACCTGAGAATCGTCTTGTTTCATTTTTTTACAAAATGTCAAATGCCGTCATCAACAGTTGGCCATTAAGAACTCTCTTATTTTTAATCATCACCACCCTTATTTCTGCTACTTCCATCATTGATATCGTAAGATAATATCGTAGATGCTTTATTGTGATTGCTAATGAAAAGCTCTCATTTTTTCCTTTTTTTCTTTCCTATTTCTTTATTGTAATTTTTTAACTTTTAGGGTAAGTTTCGATTCATAATTTCTTTTCAGATTGAATGTGACAATTCTCAGGATGAAAATGGAGAATTAGAAGATTGTAAATCGCCTTGGGTAAACTCAACAATAAAATGACTTAATAAATAATTTATTGATACCTTTATAATATAATGGAAGTTTTTGTATTACAGTATTTTACTTACAGTTGTGGATTGGCTATGCTATGTAAGCTTTTCATTCAATAATGATCCACTTATTTTAAAATTATCTAATTTAATACTAGTTTTTACCAATTTATTGAATAGGCATCCACGGATTCTTCAAAGTTAATTTTTTAATGAAACTTTCAATGACAATTCTTGCACTTTCAACTTACATTTCTACAATCCTAATATTCAGAGAAGCTGTATTCGATGTATTACATTTTACGCTTTATAAAATACATTAACTGTGTAGAATTGCCAATATTTTTTTATATGAGAAATATGCCATTATTATTTCATCACATAATTTGGATAAAATTAGTAAAATAATATTTCAATTAAAAGAAAGACATTGGGGCAAGCCCAGCTTTGGAACCAGTTTACTCTCATATAATTTATTTAATAAGAATGGGATTTTATCTCCACATAATGGACCGACAGGTATTAAAAATAGTTTAAGAATTTAATTTGTTTGATTTGAACTTTTCTCACTTAATTATTTTCAAGATGGAATACATCAGTAGACTCGACTTTGTTTGGAAGGAGAAACTCAACGAAGAATTGAAGGAAGCGAACAGAACACAACAAGTGAATAAAATCCTCATCACAAACATTCTTCCAATGAGAATAGGTTCGTTAATCTTTGAATATTAAATTGTCTACCTTAATTAGTTTTTTAATTGTAGTGCTAACTGAAAAGTTATATTCTATCAATTTCAGCAAACATCTTTATGGATCCAAACCGTTCAGGTGAAGGGCATAGCCGAAATTATCAAAATATTTCCGTGGTGTTCGCATCCGTCCCAGGGTTTACGGATTTTTATACAGAAAATGCAATTAATGAACATGGGTTCCAGTGTCTCAAAGTTCTGAATGAAATCATCGTGGAATTCGATCAAGTATGAGTTATTTTTGCTTTTTAATATATTCACAATAAGTTTTCAGGCACTTGAAGAGTTTATTACTCATCACGATATTGAGAAGATTAAAGTAATTGGGAGTACATACATGGCCGCTTGTGGTTTAGAAGTCCGCGACACTTCAAGGCACTCAACTTCTTTTGCAGAGTAAGAAACTCTTTCTAATATCAATTAGTTTACACAAATTCATTGAGCTGTAAGAATATTCTACTAATTTGTTAATGTACTGCTTATTTTTAATATTAGTGTTAATTAGTTTTTGCATTGCTTATTTTTAATATTAGTGTTAATTAATTTTTGCATTTTTAGTTTTAGTATTACGAATCAAAACTCTGTGGCTCATGGGTACTCAACGCTCAACGAGAACTCGCGAGTTAACAATAACAAGAGGAGACGAACTCTTCATGGACTCACTAAATTTGCGGCACATCTCATGGCTAGACTTCAAGATTTCAATAGAAATGCCTTTCAAAATTTTCAACTAAGAGTTGGCAAGCTCCAAATTGTTTGTTCATATGACAAGCCAATTTACATTGAACATTTTTAATTAGGAATCGACTGTGGTCCTGTTGTAGCAGGGGTAATTGGAACTCGTAAACCACATTATGACATTTGGGGTGATACTGTCAACGTTGCTGCCAGAATGGAAAGTTCTGGGATTTGTGGTAAAATTCAGGTAGTTGATTTCTACTTACACTCATAAATTCCATTTTTCAAGTAATATGAGAGTCACATTGTTATACTAGTCTAGAAATTCCATGAAATTCGTTCTTTAAATAATTTAAGTGAATTTGTTTGAAGGTAACTGAAAAATCAGCAAGGCTTCTTGCTCTCGAAGGTGTTGTTTGTGAAATGCGGGGCTCGCTTCAAGTGAAAGGAAAAGGACTCATCACGACTCATTTCGTTAAACTTGATAGCAATTTCGAACTCGAATATTCAAAAACAAACGCCGAGTCTAATGAAGTTGAAAATGAATAATTTTAAGTTTTAAAACTAGTATGTCTCTGTACCTTCTTGAAATCTTGTGAATTTCATTATCACCACATTGTTTTCTCATAAACTTGTTACTTTTTTGTATTTTTTAAGGAGAATAATAAAATACTAAATTATTCTATTCTACATTTTTTTCTCGCAGTTATTGTTTAAGGTTACAGGTATTGTTTATTATTTTCATAATCTATTTTCATAAATTAATTTCTTACATTTCTTACTATTTTTTTGTTTTTTAAAAATTAACATTCTTACAAAGATCACAAATCATAAAATGAATAACAGTGGTAAAATAAAAGCTGGCGACTCGCTTGTAAAAAGAATGCAGAATGCTCTCAAGCCTTTCATGAAAAAGAAAATTAGTGCCGAGAAGGAATCTCAAACTCAAAGATGGTTTGACCCAGGATCTTTGCTTCCAAATTGGCCTTATGAAAAAGATGCATGTGGGAAAGAAAGTGAAATTTCATGGAAAACTTTCCTTCCTACTCCAATCTTCATAGATGAAAATGATCTAAAAGAAACCCGCCGGATGATTAGATCGGAATGGTCAAATGTCGCTTTCATTCCTTCATCTCCAAAATTGGAAATATTAAACATCCCTGTCCCTCAAAAAGAAAAGGAAGAAGAAAAAAAATAGAAAAGGAGAAAAGAATTGAAAAGGAGGGAAAAGAAGAAGAGAAAGAAATGGAAGAAGTAGAAGAAATAGAAGATGGAGAAAAAGAAGAAGTAAAAAAAGAAATAGAAGATGCAGAAAAATAAGTCACTGATGAGACCGAAACTCAAATGGAAATGAGAGATTTGATCACATTTGATGAAGACGAAGTTAAATGCATTGAAGGAGAGGATGTGGAATCAATTATCTCCAAAGACAAAAGTACAAATCCATGCCTGAATAAAGTTCCTAAAGAAGGGAAAGGCGACTGTGAATAAGAGTCAATTCAGTCAATTGTTGAAATATCCTCAAATGAAAAGGACATTGTTATCAAAGGGGAACAATCGTCCTTTTTGTTTATCCAATCGAAGAAAAAATCAACCCAGAAAATATTTTACTAGAAACAAGATCCGACACTACAATGATCAATTCAACGCAATCACAGACATTTCTCCTTCCTTCTTCTGCTTCGGAAGGCAACCTGGCTTGATTTCATATTAACAATAAAAATCAAAATTCTGGTTTTTTATAATAAATATAAAATTATTAAATGATTTAATTTAAATCCATTCCATTAGTATATTTCATTTCTTATTATTTTCATATTAAATCATTATCTAGTTTAAATAACTTAAAGTGAATTCTACTTTGTTTTGATAATAATTTCTAATTGTTTATCAAATTCAAAAATTGATCAATAATAGCTAGTTAAAATAATTTATAATCTTACAATAATATTCTGCATAAATATTTAATGTAGTTGCACTCTGTATTAAAGTATTTTTAAGTAAATTGATTTTTAGTTACATGAAATGCATTTTGAACAGAAGCTGAAAAAGTTGTCATTATGCATGTATTATCCTTCAGTTGTGCAAGAAAGTGAAGTTAGATACCTATATATATAAATGAAAGGACGAATAAATTTGTAAAAGTATTCAATCCATATTGGTGAATGTTGATATATATAATGGAGCATACCTAGTATAAATCAGTCTAACAAAAGTATTTTAATGCTATTAATATTTCAAGTTTGTAGTGAGTATTTTGAAATTTAATAATAAATATTACAGGAGTCTCAAGGTTCTAAAATCCAAAATGACTGTCATGACTCGATTGTACTGCTAAGAAAAGAAAGTACACAAACCCACTCTACTTTACACCATACAATTGAACAGAGACTATAATAAATACCATAATAATATTAGATAAGCAAGGTATAATTCTAATATGCGGGTCCGAAGTTTCACATTTGAATTTCGGCATGCAATTCATATATTATGGGAAGGAAGAAACCGTATTAGAGTTTTATAAGGTTGAAGTTGAAGCCCATTGTGCCGAGGAACGAAGAAGTTGGCCTTCACCTAAAATGAGTGTGTGCGGTAAAGAGTTGGAGCTTATTATCATGGTTTAATTTCTCAAGTATCGACTCATGGTTAACTTTCACAACTTTATATGAAAACGAACGGTGAGGGAAATTGACTTTGTCCACCAAACATCTCAACTATTCCCAAACTCCAATTGAGGTTCAAATGGAGGATTTCGAAATTTAAACATTGAATTGAATTTTTAATTAAAATGGAAGATAAACTTTCTTAGTGCCTTCCAAGAAAAGGTTAGCAATTGAGTAAAAACCCAAGTTTCTTTAACCGATTTGTCTCTTTTACCTTAAGGAGAGCATAAAAATGGGCCTATGAGTGTTGGGCTCGCAATGGTTGAAGTCTAATAAATGGAGTCAAAGTAAAGGGGAAAGTAGGAGAATGTTCCTTTTGCGTGATTCCGTGGCATGAGCATCCAAGTTCCACACTCAGAAATACCGATGAAGAAAAATCCTTTAATGCTCAACTACAACTAATGCTAATGCTCACTTCATCATGTAGCTTCTGAACATTCTGAACACATAGATTCCTTAGTTAAGTTCCTTGCAAAAATTGTCATATTTTATATTGATTAAGAAGTTTTACTTAACCAGAAAATACCGTGCTTGAAAGAACTATTTCAAATGCACTACCTGTGTTAAAATTTTACAATACATAGTGTACACTTTAAATTAATATTATTTTATATTGACTACCTATATAAATATTAAAGCGTTTGAGAGGTTAGCAATTGAAATTTGAAAATGGTTTCATATGATGACTTCTTTTTTTCAAAATGATTTTCTCCCTTTCCTTTTCGTGTTCATGAGTCGCCTTTCAATTCTTGAAATCTTTTATTGTGTGATTTTGTGACCAAAAACGTTAAGGTGAAAATGTAACCTCCTTAAATATTTATGATATTTCATGATTCTTGTGCCTTTATAAAAAGTATAATGTTCGCATGTCCTATATGAAAATATAATAAAAATGAAAAATGATATTTTGACAAATGATAATTATTAATAAGATGAAAGCTAGAAGCTTATGTTCATTAAAAGTTTGAATTTCTAAGCATTTATGAGGAGGTATCTTATTATACATTATTTATTATGAATGAATATACCTACATAAAAAATTGGATGATTTCAAAACTAAAAGTAAAATGCATTGTTATGCATAGTTCCTTCGTTCCGTTTTATACTATGAATTTGCGAAATATAAATCTCTTTATTTAGGAAATCTAATTTCATGTCGGAAATCCACGTGACCTTTCATATATATGACATTTCATCCATTTTATTTTGTATGAATATAAGTTTTTTCCTAATTGGCCTAACACGGAATTTAGAAATTAGTGACTGTGGAAATGGAAATGAACACTTACCTACTGTGTTCATGCATTGATGCATTGACTCGTGTCATTTATTAGAATTATATTACGGTTCCTTTTCCATATGTCTGCTTTCACTGTCGCCGCCAATATCAACAAAACAAAAATACACTGAATGTTATTAAAATTAAATATTTATTGGAATATATTAAACGAGTCATCCAAAATTATTAAAACCTTAACGCCGTTCGTTTTATTTATATCTAAAAATATTTGTTTTTTAAATATTTTTTAAATAATTTTAATTTATATTTCAGAATATTAAATATAACGAACGGCGTTAAGTATGAATACCAGTATATTTTCATTTTATTTGAATGTAAAAAATATGGGACTTTTCATAATTTTGGAATTAAATATGGATAATACTTTAAATAAACTTGAATGGCCGGTTTAATACATGCCATATTTATTTACATTATATAAAATACAACTCATCAAAGTCATCATAGTTAAAACCTCATTGTCCAGTTGGTTAGATTTTTTTATAATTACCATTAAAGAGATATCATTATAAAAATATTTTACCGATTGTACCTAGATTATGGTAATAGAACATCGCGTTGAAGCTGAAAGCCTACTGAACGCATTGTAATTGCGAAGAAGTCCAATGCGTGTTTGTGTAATTGAAGTAATGGAAGGAAGTGTTAGAGGAAAGACGAAATTAAGTTTCTAATAACCTGGCACGAATCGGTTCCAAATCTCAACCACCGTGAAATTCTAAAGGGCAACGCAAAGTCCCCTTGACTCACATTCAGCAAATACCAGAAAGGGTCAATGAGGCTCCTGCAAACCTTTCAACATAACTCGATTTTCAATATTCCTTTTCAATATACCTTTTCATCATTCAAGTCATTTTATCGAAATATTCACACTTTTATCGGTTTCACTTATATACCATTAGAAGTTTGCCCTAATATATCTTTTATTTCATATTACACTTTAAAATATATTGCGTTTTATACACTATTACTTACATGTACCCTACAGTAGTATTAATACTAACTACCTACATAATATATAATGTTAGTTTAAATTGACTAACTGGCTGATTGTGAGGGAGATTTAAGTGAAATGAAACAAAGGTACTAATCCCTGAAATAATATGCAGATGTTATCAATCATAATTCATAATAATCATCATAAATTTTTATTAAATAGTAAGGAGTGATAAATGGAGGACTTGATTGCAATTATACATAATAAACATTTAAAATTAAAGAAAGTGTAGAATTTAACAATTTCCAATTAAGAAAAAGACGTTAATAATTTATAACAATTGTTTCGTAAGGTATAAAGGTATCGGGGAAGGAAATAAAGTAAGTTTCGAGGACTATCGATCAAAACCTGTTTTGCCTTTATAAAGTTATGGACTAAAAGCATTAACATTTTACTCACTGCATCAAAACATCACGCTGCTTTGAGAAAGTGTGCTGTGCATAACATTTTACTTTTCGACAAAAGTATTAAACAAGTTCAAATGAAGAATCAATCGACGCATCAAAGAGAAAGCATTTATTCTCATTCAAAGTGTCTAAGAATTTACCATGAAATAAATTCAATTAAAATTATTAATATATAATAAGAAACTCCCATTGTGTTGGATAAATGGCTTTATAATCAATTAATGAACAATATCGTTTACAATCATTTAACAATCAACTGAAGGTAAATATTGAAGTTTGAAAGACATGAGCGACGTGAGAAAGCTTTTCCAAAGAACGGCAAGATAAAAGGTATGAGAATGAGAAGTTAATTCATTTGAAATAGGATCTCCCTACTTGAGTATCCCGAATGATGAATGCTATTTATCATAGCGAAAGGAATGTATATTATCTTTATATGAACTTGATATACATGCTCACTTGTTCACTAAAACAGCATTGGCGATGCTATAAGGCTATAAGGTTAGATAGACAATTTCCAATTAGAAAACTTCTCGAGTATTTACGTATATTTGAGAAAGCAAAGAGAAATTTTATCTCTCTTTTGACATAGACGTCAACTGAACACAAGGAAAATGGAATCGCTTTCACCACAAAATGACATTTAGAAACCGAAGCATCTCGTCAAACTTTACCTGTATGCAAAGTATTTTAATGCCTCTCTTGTATTCAGTCGTAAAAACCAAATTTCAGATGCTCGCATATGCCTCATACTTCACTCGTAATAAATGATGTGCAAATGTGCTAGATAATTTGAAAAAATAACAAAGCTGGAAAATAGTGACAAAAGCTTTCTTAAATAGCAATAATCTTTAAACTAATCTAAAGATTTAATTAATATTAATACGAAAGCTAATATTAACTTAATGTTAGTAAATTATCATCCTGCTAAAAATTAAACATAATGTATTTAGCAGTTTTTTCATATAAAAAATTACAAATAAATGAACAGTCAATTTGAGAGAGTCTTTACGTATTTATTCATTGGGAATAACATCAATTTTATTTAGATTTAATAAGTATTCACTAATTTTAATTGTAAATATTAGTACTTTTTTAAGTACAGAATGAATGACTACAAGATCTACTTTTTAAGGCACCTGGAATCGCTTTTGGGTGGCAAAAGCATTATAGTAATACACGTAATGCGTTTAACAATTAGCGGTATTAAGTAATTTTAGCTTGAATATTTTATGTACGTAATTAATAGCTAAATATTGTATATAATTTACATAGTAGAGTACAAATTGAATATTACAAACATTAATTAATTTAAGCAATGTAATAATTCAAACAATTTAGTGTTTTTTTGTATTTATGATTTATCTGCGTGAGATTTTGTTCTGAAACATAAATTTAAAAAAATCGAAATTAAAGCTTTTACATACTGTGGATTACAAAGATCTCCGCCTGACCTTTTTTATTTTCATGGCACCTTGGAATCTCGTATATTAGCAAACTGCTTATAATAAATTCACGAATATGATTT
>VJMY01001452.1:0-12568 GCA_009869795.1 Neelides sp. FZ-2019 | reverse complement strand
CATATGCAATATCCAATTCATTGTATTAAAAAGTAATTCCATAATGAACACTAGTTATAATACTTAAATACATATAAAAAGAAATTTTAAAAATAAATTGTTCCTTTCGGGTTGAACATGAGTATAAATCAACTTCTTGATAAGATTAATAATTTCCATTTTTAATGCTTTAGATTATTTAAATAATAATTATAATCATTTTAAAATAAAGGTTTGATGGTCAATGTCGCAGACCGTGCCTTCGAGCTAGCTAGTTCACTTATATTCAATTTTATTATCGTGATCGTTAAGCACTGTTGAAGTCCATCATTATATTTTAAAGTCTTCTCCTATAGTAAAAACAAAGAGTTAAGCACAAGAATCCAAATATGTTTGCTCCAAACTGTCAGAAAAAATAATTATAACTATTATCTCTTTATTCTCTCAACATCATAGGCCCCTTTAATTAGTGAATACAACCCTAAGTTCTCATCATTAGGTTGAGTAATTGAGTTAGGAAAGAGGCTAAAATAATTCAATAATTCAATATACTGAACATTGTAATTTGATGAAATATTTATGAATATAAATAAGGGGTGATTGTGAGTGTTTTGTAGGATTCATTCAATCTCAAATATCCCGAAAACTTTATGAAAATGTATTGCACGAGGAACCCAGAACACTGTAAACCAACTGCTTCCAACCGTCAATTCAACTCCAACGGAGGTACCAGACATACAGGGATGAGTACTTGGTCGGAAGATTGTCCACCTATGGAACCAGAAGGGCAATTTTAGCTTCATCTTGATAGCGGAATCGACCACTCAAAATCCTCAAAACTTTGAAATTTCTTGTTTGCCATTTGCGAAAAAGTATAAATATCTTAAATTTCATTCAATAAATTTATTTGAATTTTTGCATGAGTGTTCACTACATTATAATTTATAACCAAAAATTTTTTGAAAAAAATCGGTTCAGAAATAAGAAAGTTAAAAATCCGAATACAAGATTTTTTCTTTATATTAATGGACACAAGTCTTCGTGCACTAGTGAATAGTCTCACATTTGAGGTCAAAAGTCATTGTGATATGCCAGTAATTTAAAGTCAACTTGTTTAATAGTAAGTTTAATAGATTGGAATCGGAAATAAAAATTTATCAAGGGGGATAAATCAAGATAAAAGACATTTTAAAAGTATAAGTAAAAATTTAATGAAATCCAGGGTAAAAACTACTTATGTATATGTAAATCTTAACTTAAAATTTTGTAATTCAAAAACTATGGTGTACAATGATAAAATGTGTGAACTTTTGGAAATTGCATCAAAATATATACACTTAAACTTAAAGACTATAATTAATAATGATATTCAAATTAATTTCATTCATAGGAACTTTTATATACCAGAAATATTTTTTGGTTCGACAGTAAAAATACAATGAAACAATTGATTTGTTCTGTCGAAATTGAAACAAGCCACTTTTCATATCTTGTAATTTTATCAAAAAATGAAATAAACTGGCTAATTTTATTTAAACCATTTAACTACACAACATGGATATTTTTATTCTTGATTTCAATATTCATATTTAGTATTATTTTTATTTCTATTATCATTATTTATAACAAAACTTGGAAAAATGTGTTTAAACAATGTTGTATTATTTTTAAAATATTAATTTTTTTATTTGATCAAAGTACAAAAATTTTATTATAAAAAATGTTAATTTAAATGATGTAATTATAATTGTAAGTTTATGGTTAATAATTATGCAGCTTTTAAGTTGAATGTATAAATGTTTCATTCGAAAAAAGTGTAATTCCAACCACCAATATTCCTTTTATTTTTCGTCCACTCGGACGGAACAACTCCGAAAGTTCAACTACTGCAAAAGATGTATGTTCTATTAACTTGTTCATACCTAGTTAAATTAACAAACTGACTAAATGAAACTAAATTAAATGACTAAACAAAATGAAAAACAATAAAAACTGAACCAGTGGTATGACGTTAACATTGGATTTAAAATAACGTCCCTTTTTCGTAGTGTCTAAATGCGGATTCTTCGTTCTGATTTCCATTGACTTTATCACTATTATATTATTTCTCATTTTATTATTTTTCCTACTAGGTAGAATTGGTAATACAATAACTAAATTTAGGATCTTAACCCTTAATATTGGCTTCAGGTGTAAATAAACATTGAGCCTGAAAGTATCAAAATAACGAACATGTGCAGGTGTGATTTGTAGTAAATGTGAAAAGCGCAAATATTTCTTTAGAAATTGTATAAAGTATTACATACATATATCCTTATTACAAATAACGATATAATAGAAAATTTAGACTTCCACTTAACGATTTAATACTAATAAGCACAGACTAAGGATAGGAAATCTTTGAAAACTATATATGAAGCATCAAAATATTTTAATTGTGTGCAAGATATGATTTGTGATAAAATATCACTTAATACAGACTTATGACAGTTTAATTATTGACAGTTAATTACGTTACCAGGCATAATTACCATATATGCATACCTACTCATTTTTCTCATACCTACTCGAAAAAATTGGTTTATTATCAAAATAAGGTTAATTGAATGCATGCGTAAGATTATTTGTAAAATATGTTTCAATTTAATTTGTAATATTTATCGATACAGCTCGCCTACATACTTTAATAGTGCCAGATGATCAATTTAAATTTACTCCCAGTATTTTATAAACAGCTCGTGAAATGGGGAATCGAATAGCACAAATTGTATTTCTATTTTGTATTTTTTGTTTTTTATTCGAAAAAGCCAAAGCTGTCAATTGCAATATTTTACAACCCCAAAAAGATGTTGACTTAAAAAAAGTAAAATATTTTTCATCAATTTATTAATTAAAAATTAAGTTTTAATTTGATTCAGATTGTTGGAAAATGGCATACGATTGAATTAGCATTTGCTCTTGGAACTAAAGCAAACACGACCAGCTGCATAATGTTCGATATTGAAGATATTGCTCATTGTGACAATCAAAACATTGGATTTAAAGTCAATGCGACTGTTGAATTTTTTGGTTGGAAAACTGTCTTTTTTGCTCTGACGACACCAAATAAAAACGAGCCAGGACTCGTGAGAGTCTCTTCATGGACGCCGGACGGTATGTTCAAAATATTAATTTTAATTACTTTTATTTATTTCGTTATAATAGTTATTGTTTCGCAAGTTATAATTCCTATTTTGAGTAGATGCTTTTGGTGGACTCCATCTTCTTATATTTCATACGGATTATGAAACCATGTTTGCAACACTTTGTTACTATGACAGGGAAACTGAACAAAATTCAGTTACTTACATTGGAATGTTCAGTAGAACAAATGCCCCAATCCCGCCCGACGTTCGAGCAGCATATCAAAATATGCTTTCAGCTTATTATGAAATTCCGCCAAAATTTGAAGAAGTAGATTATTGCTTCCTTTAATTTTTTCTATAGATATTTGCAGATACATTTGTAGAGACATTTCCCTAAACTACCTTTACTCACATTATCCATTTAATCTAGTCATATAAGAAAAAAGACAACAAATAAATAATATTCAATATTATATCCCTTATAAAATAATATTTTCTAAATTAAAATAATAAATTAAAATAACTTAATAAATAATATATATGCTATTATCAAAACACAATTATTAAATCAATTTAATTTAAATGAAAATTGCCTTCAAAAATTATTTGTATATACTTATTATTTATCACCATTTCACCACCTACCTAAACTACCTTTGCATCCTATCTGCACTTGCTTTCACTATAAGTAATCAATAATAAAATAATTATTTCTGTTTAGCATTCCATAAACAATTTGCAAAATGGGAGGTCGAGTTTAGCAAATTGTATTCATTTTTTATAGCTCATATATTATATCAGCTATCATATATTATATAGATCGCAATCTACTACGCAATCAAAAATATGTCGACTTAAAACAAGTAAATAAAATAATACTCATGTTTTTAAATCAAATTAAATTCCAACAATTATCTAGATGGTTGGAAGATGGTACAGGATTGAAATAGCGATTTAACTCAGAATAAAAGGGAACACCACCCATTGCCTAGCTTTCAATCTTGATGATGTTGCTCATTGTGATAGTCGAATAATTGCCATTAAAGCTAATATGAATTTCGAATTTTTTGATAAGTGATAGATATTATAAGTAACTACTTTGCCCTCATCTCAACCAATTTGGATGAGCCAGGAAATGTTCAAGTCTCAACTTGGATGAAAGATTGTAAGTTGCATTAAAGTATTTATTAATATGATATTTGTTAAATATTGTTTTTGAATAGCCTTTGTTGGTGGAATGAATCTACATATACTCCACACGAATTATGATACGATCCGCCGCCTACTATTCTTACTACGATTGTGAAATTAAACAAAGTTCGCTTTTGCAAACATTGGGAAATTGGGATGTCGAGCATATCGACTAACCAAATTCCAAACAATGTTAAAGCTGCATATACTTTCGGTTTATTATAACATTGTCTCAATTTGGCGTAATTGAAACTTGTTCCATTTAAAAGAGTTCATTCTTGAGTTGATAAAAAGACAAGATTTTATAAATAATAAATGAGATAAACAAAATATTCTTTGAAAAGTTTAATGCAAGAGAATTAATTATTTACAAGCACATATATTGATGTGTAAAAATTAAAATAGTTGATTTGCACTTCGAAATTTATTTAATTCAAGCAAATTAAAATTAAATATGTTTAGATTTATTTTCATCTTTTTGATTTTAAGAATGTTAACTAGTCTAGAAAATTTTATTTGGATTTCAAGTACAGACTTAAACATTTATTGTAATTACTGTTCTAAACATTTTAATTGAGCAATTAATTGTTATCTGAATTTATGAACTTAATTTGAGTGATCCTTTGTAAAATGAAAAGTGAAGAGCCTACATTAAAATTACAAGATACAATATTAAATGTTGTTGATAATAGTTATAATCAAATAATAGTAATTAGCAAGAATTATTTCACATACCAACACTGTATACTTGATAGCTTACGTTATGTGACATAAATCACATTAACATAATATAATCAATTGATGATTGAAATGTAATCTTAAATTATAATTGCACTTTATTGAATTGAAAATTGAAATTTATTTCATTTTTCATTAAGAGCAAGATTAGCAATTTCATTCATAGAACTGAATCAAAAGATAGTTTAGTTAACTTCAAGTTAGCTATAATGCCAATTATTGCCAATTACCAATATACATAGAAGTAATATGCGCTAACAATAAACATTTGAATTTGTGACTTCTTGTAAACTTTTCAAAATGAGAAATTTTAACATAGTAATTTTATTTGCAATTTGCAATACTGCTATTGCTTTCGATTGCAACAATTTTCGCCCTCAACCGGAAATCAACATCACAAGAGTACTTTTATCCATTACAAAATTTATGCATTACTTTAAAAAAATATTTATTTATTGAATAAAGATTTTTAAATTGTATTATGTAGATGATTGGTCAATGGAATGTTCATCAATTAGCCGCCGAAAGTGCCGCGAATCCAAAATCTACCCCAACATGTTTGCACACTACTCTCTTTCAGGTGACATCTTGTGAAAAAAACGAATTTGAGTACATTGCAAACTTTGACGTTGAATACGAAATAATTTCGCACACGACTATTAACAGAATTTTTCCCAATTCGGATAGAAAAGGACTTTGGGAAATTGAATCAATTTCCCAAAGTGGAAAGGCGTGGCAAAGTGAGAATAAAATTTAAAATGGGTTTAATCTTGATTCATAAAATGTTATTTTTAATTTTTAGATATAATGGAGTTGCACATAATTCATACGGATTACAACATAGCTTTAGCGGCGTTATGCGAAAAAGCCGTAGGACACTCCGAATTAATTTATGTAGGAATGGTGAGCAAATCGAGGGAGCCATTAGAAGAATCCATCGTTGCTACCTACAAATATCTTTTGTCTATTTCCGGAGTAGAACCGTATTTTGAAGAAATCACAGACGACTGCACTGTCGGCATATAAATTTATGTACAAACAATAATAATGAAGTATCTGTAATATCTG
The DNA here is from genome assembly GCA_009869795.1 of Neelides sp. FZ-2019. Classification (NCBI taxonomy): domain Eukaryota; kingdom Metazoa; phylum Arthropoda; class Collembola; order Neelipleona; family Neelidae; genus Neelides; species Neelides sp. FZ-2019. Next base: position 6,467 of record VJMY01001452.1, on the reverse strand, counting down.
TTATCGTTTATGTTAGTAACCTTTGATATTTAATGACTATTCTTACTTAATGTTAGTAATTTCTTTATTTTTCATGCTGATGTGGTACATAATAGTGTGGCTCTAGTAAAACTGTATATTAAAATTGTATAAACCATGTTTAAAAACACAAAGGAACGGTCGATCATCAATCCCGAAACCAATGAGAGCTATTCGTAAAACCTGCAAATAAACTTACATTCAAATGTTCTGTAATTTAATGTCAAGGCTTTATCTATTTTATTTTATTTCAACTATAATTAATTAATTAAATTATTTCAACTAGAAAGCTAGAATCATTATTAAGGAAAGGAAAAATTAAAACAGTTTTCTTCAAATTGAGTCTTTTAACTTTTTAAAATATGTGACATTTTTATCGTTTAAGGCGTTTTCCGTCATAAAAGAAAATTCTGGGTCTTGATTTATTTCAGCAATAAAATAAACTAAAAATTTCCAAAATCTTAATATTTTCCTTGCATTTAAAATGATCTTTCCTTTAATAAATAGCCCTTGATAAGTTTGGCAATAACTCATTAAAGTTACAACTAGAACTTCCGTTTCTTTTTCAAGTTTTATAAGATCTGCATAAATGTCAACTCTCAAAGTAAAAAATAAATTGACCAAAAAAGAATGAAATGTCAAAATAATATTATATATCAATTGAATATTTAACACTTGAAACAAACCCTATTATAGTAAATGGAAATAAACGCATAATTTGTTGATTATAGATATTTATTATTTGAAAACTAACAAGTTATAATCTTTATAATCGAGATAGTTTGCTCTTTATGATGGATTAAATATTTCCAATATTGAAATAATATACTTTATACTTACATATATGATTTTTATCACTAAGCATCCTACTTGTAATTTTATAGTCATCAACTAAGTAATACATATGAAGAAATAAATACAAAAGTATAAAATTACTATAAAATCAAAGTATTTTAACATTTATCAATGGGAAAGTATTTTCAATAAATAAAATGATGATTCCACAAACTAATCCTATTGTAGGAATAATAAATAAAGACCCAATATTTGAATTTAATTTTTGAGCTTTAAAATTATTCTCTCGATCAAGCTCATCTGTGATATTTTGAGGGTTATTGAAATTCCAAAAAAGTACAACACTTTCAGAGAGCTTTTTCCTACAAATTCCTTTCCAAAGTTGATGAATTCCGGCTTCTAGTGTACGTTCGAACACATCAGAAATGAACTTGGATTGGAAATTTTTAAAAAACAAGATTTGATTTTTTTCAAAATATTTGATTTTCCCAATTGTCAACTTGAATCCACGAACAGATTGAGAAATAATGTTTTTATAAATTTCTAGTCCTTCAGAATGCCCATACAGTGCAATTTTTTTGTTGGCAACCATTTGACTAAAAATTGCGTTATCATTTTCTTTTTCCAGTGCCCCTAAAAAAGGAAGCAAAATCCGTTTGTTTTCTGGAATGTCTGTGAAATTTAGATGGGACGTCACACAAGTATCGTTATATTTATAAGTAATTTTAATTAATTTCAGAAAAAATGAATCTGGAATATTTGATAATTCAGAACAATTCTTTTCTTTAGTTTCAACTTGATATGAATATTTAATAAAATAATCCGCAACTGGATCCATATGGATGGCTGATTTAATTCCAGTAATAAAAGATTTATAAATTTTGAAATTTTCATACAAAAGATCCGCAATGAATTCAGGTTGTTTCATAATAGATGGAGCAATCAAATGAGTCACTACAACACTTTTATATAAATTACTCAAAGTAGCGCTCATAAGGAGCCAAATTGTCAAAGGGCAAATTATCACACAATTTGTCCATTTAAGGGTTTGCGCCTTTTTCCCGTATGGTTGCTCCAATAAAACTCCGTAAATATTCATTGAAGTATCCCATTGAGTCATTTTAAAGAATTTCAAATAATTATAAGAAAAAAGTAAAACCAAAGTACCATAGCTAATAACAATCGAAAGCCAACAAAGCCAGTTAAATGCAGATAAAAAATGACCCATTTGAATTCCACTGCTTTCAGTGTAAAATGTCAAAAAATTTTGACAACTTGTCTCCACGGTCACGGGATCTTCGTATAGTTTCATATCAAACGCGAAAGCTTCATTTGAATCCGAAATGCTTAAAGATGCAAGTGAAAGATAAAAAGATGAGTTCTTAGCATCAACATCGATCATTTTGATTGATTTGAAATCTTCTGAACTTGAATTTCCAGCAAATTTCAATAAGCCATAAACAATGTCCCATAAAACTACCAATTCTCTTGATGTGTCCCATTTTCCTGCATTGTTTTGAATATTTTGAAAACAAATTAATTTACCCTTTTCATACCCGCCAACGCCACTTTCGAATTCAGGAACATTGTAATCATAACTCTCAATAACTGAAATACTTTTTTTCAATATTAGACTTTTGTCAAAATATTTGCCTATTTCGTAAAATGTGTCGTGGAAAAATGTTTTACCATCTTTTCGTTCATTAAATTTAAATGGATATAACTTTTCAAAAATTACCGCCTTAAATTGTTTGCATTTCACGCATAAAAATCCAATTGTTAATTGATGAATTTTATTATTTTCATATAAAAATGTTACTTTAATGTTGTTGTTACTTCTAACTAAATATTCGTGTAAATTATTAATCCAATTATTTACTTCGTTTAGTTCGTTTGATAAATAAACAAATACGGAATAGTCAAAATTAGATTTCCAGATTAATGGAAATCTGTCAGAATTAAAGCAATAATTAAACAATCTGCAAATTATCTTCATATTATCATAGTTTGGGTAAATGTGTTTCCTGTCATTTGTCATTGAAGGATTAAAAAATAAGAAAAATTTCACATGACAAGTGTTCCTTAAATTGAACAAAGCATTAGAATAATTTTTCCGTTCGAGTATGGAAATCAAAAGGGGTGAAGAGGAAATAATTTGATGGGGTTCGGTAATTAATTCATATTCAAAATCACCACTCCAATTTTCAGATGGAATAATTTCTATTACACAAGAATTAAAAATATTTATAAAATTCATTGTGTTGTTTCTGACTTTTAAATTAATTAAATTTATTTCAAGACAAAATCCATTTATAATAAAAATTACGCTTAATAAACAAATAATTAATTTAAACATATTAAATTATTCAATCGGAATTCTGAATCAATTCCAATTGGACAATTTGGAGAATATTTGGGGTTTATGCAAAATTTATTACTTGAAAATATGAAACCTTCAATAAATGGAACAAACGTATCAAGTGTTGACTTAAGACTTGAGAACCTTTGTTTGATATTAAGAAATGCCCAATTTTTAATATGATTAGTTTTCAATAGAAAACTTCACATCATTTACATAATTTCATAAGATATTTAAAGAAATTAAAGTTGAAGCATTTATGATATTAAAGTTTAAAAGGGCAAATAGTCGAACGATAGGAGCATAGTCGACTCTTATTTGCATTGTCATATAGTGGGACATTTGGGGATAAAAAGGATAGGGAAGGATAAAGATGACAAAAAAGGAAAACTTGTTGTTTCCACCACCCTCCGACTATAAAAATGGAGGATATAGCCTCGGGGTCGTCTCTCCCGCCTAATGGCTGAGTCACATTTGAACTCATTTTGCACCCAATGAGATTTCTCAATGATATTTTTCTTTTTATTAGCAAGCCTTGAGAATAATTGGAGTTGGTTGTTCCTCTACAATTAATGTTGAAGTGTATAGAGAATATTCAAGGGACGACAACATTTTCTATAAAATAAAAAGTTTAAATTAAAGTTAAGGTTCAAGAAATAATCAAAAATAAATTTCAGTTCCAATTCTTTACCAAAATTGTATTCATTGATGCAAATGCATTTTGTTGGATCGGAGTGGAAAGGAAAAACTGTTTTGTCTCATTCCTAATTTGTTGGCTTTCCCAAATGAGCTGAAGTAAATCTTCACACCATAGTTGAAACATGTCAATTTTTTGCTTCATTGACCCGGCCAATGCCTGTGTGTTTACATCTCGCAGTTGCTCTTACTCAAACAATTTTAATTCATAAATGACACTTTTTGTTATTACTTCCAACTCAAAGATTCACATTTTTAAAGAACGTTCTAATATTTGAATCATGTCCGATTGTCTGTACTACAAAATGCAATTAAATTTATCATCATTTAATTTTTTTAGCCACAGCCGTATCTATGTGTATTATAACTTCTAAAATTGTATAATAGTTACATTTTGAATTTTCCAATCATTTAGCAGTTTTTCAGTATTTTTTGTGTGCAAATGAAGCATTTTGATGCGTAAGGTCAAGTCAATGGAATTCAACCATTTGGGGATTTGTTCCTCTTTTGCTTCTCGCACCAAGTCAACTTCTGTTTTGAGCAATTGCAATATTTTGTGATAAACTTGAAGCGGTTCAGCATGCTAAATGTTAATCAGATAAAAATCACTATGTCAAATGACACACAATAGAGAATTGGTGGAAATAATGAAATTCCTGTGCATCATATGAAGAAGTTATTAATATATGTATATGAAAAAATAAGCATATTATCGATATATTAATATAACCACCTTTTAAATCTACTTTTACAAAAACCATTTGGTGTAAATATAATGTTAGAGATTCTATTATTATTACCAATTATTTATTATCAATTAAAAATATATTAAGTTATGTTTATTTAACACTAAAATTATTTCGTAATTATCTAACCACCAAAAGATTTATGATTTATTTTTCATTCAAAATAAACAAATAAGGCATACACAATAGTTTATAAAATAAATTAAAATACAGTATAAAATCATCAGGCACAAAATTCAATCTTCAAAAATACCGCAACAAATTGCTTCCAAACAACAACATGGTTCTTCAACTTCCGAATTACTTATTTTCCCATTCGCGGGTGTGGAAAGATTGTCCGAATTTCCCAGAGGAATATTCTTCGACACATTATGTTCAACACCCGATTGAATGAATTCAACTGCTAATTCAACTTCTGGAGATTCACGATCCTCTTTCCTTTCTCTTTCCTTCTTTTTCTTCTCTGCTGCTTTCCTTTTTTCTTTCTCACTTGGATATTCAAACTCCAATGAAATATGATCTGTGTATTGCAAAGGTGGCAATTGATTCATCAACTGTTCATCTCTTATCACTGGATTCACAATATCACTCATATGATTTCGATCCAATTCTATATAAAATCATGTAAATCATATTTATTTTATCAATTTAAATGTTTATCTGAGAATGCTAAATAATTAATCAGTTTTTAATTTTTTTTATCTTTTATTACCTTTTAGATCCATTGTTTGTGTCAAACTAATACATGATTTATTGTGATTATTTATTGAATAAATAATATAATGATTATAATACTTTAATTAACGTATAAATTATTATACATTAACACCACTCTGTAAATGTAATAAAATTTTAGATGTAAACTATGAATGTGTAAACGACTACTGATTCAAGCAGGGAAGGCAAACATGATTTCAATATAATTTATCTCGAGTAGCACATACCGCAAATGGATACCCCATTTGTCATTTCCTCATTTCTTATTTCACAATCGTTGTCTCATCTCTCGTGATAAGGAAACATGGTTATTTTTCATATACAGTCATCGACACTTACATGTTTAGTAGATTGGCGAGATAAATTTTACGCTATTAAATTATGTATTTAGGTCATGTATATGCATTCGTTAATTCGTTATTTTAATCTTAAATAGATAGTTAACTGTCAATTGAATCATCAATATTAACCCATAATTTAATATTTTTAATGTTTGCCATTCGTTATAAAAGCATTCCATTAGTTGCATACTTTAAGAATGAAACCCAAAAAATATTCCTGAAAATGTACCGCAATTTTAAAACACTTAACTTCAACTTATTTTACAATAAATTACCTTTAAAAGACTTTCCATTTCAGTCAGTGTTGCTTTACATTGGGGTGCATTAGTTGTAGAAATTGTTTCCTCTAGCCTCCTTATTAAATTTTCTACAAAAACCGTTGCAAAATTATCATGAATGTTCGCGCTGGGATATAAAGTAAATAACAAAATTAAAATTACACCGCGATTACAAATTCATATTTATGATTTAGAGTTCAACAGCAGATCTTATTATGCTTATTTAAATTTTTTAAATAATAGGTTCATGTAGGTACATAAATATACACAAAATTTATATTTTGTTCAATCCATTCCGCATGGACATTTCTGACATCAAATGTGAAGACATCCCCATAAAGATTCTGGATCCTTTGAAGGAACTGTGGAGGAAGTAATTGTACGTCTTTCAATAAACTCATTTTTAATTTCTGACCCATTCCAAGCTTTATGTGCAACGAGATTATTAAGTGGTCACGTGACTCCAGTCTAGAATACATGGAGATTTCTTATTTTTCAAAATGCGCATCCGATAGAA